>VWZE01023201.1:155192-187420 GCA_013396675.1 Eubucco bourcierii
GAACTGCACTGAAAACTTTTTACAACAAAATTCTCTCTGAATGAAAAAAGACCGAAAAAAACCACCCCACCTGAGGACATTAAACTCCTCTGGAGTTCACTTACTGCTGGCCACGCCGGTCGGTGGTAACCCTCAAATCCAACAGGACTTTTGGGCAGTTGCTCTGACTGGATGAATTTAAACTGAGAAATTCATTGTCGTTTATGCTTGCAGATGTTAACTGAAAAAAAAGGAAAAAAAAAAAGATATATATGCATAAACCTTTTTTTTTTCTTCTTTTTTTTTTCTTTCTTTTTTTTTTTCTCTTTTTCTTTTTTTTTTTTTTTTTTTTTTTTTCCTGGATTTGGCAGATATGTATAATTATATTAAAATGGTTCTAGCACACTTGATGGTTGTCTTCCATTTTAATCGCATCCGGTGAGCGGTGGAGAGGGGCGATGGTGTCTGCCGCAGGGATTTCTCGAGGGGGACAAGGAGGGTCCGGCTGCTTCTGCAGGGCTGAGACAAAGAGGGTTTTGCTGGTGGCTCCCCCGAGGTGAGGGAAGCAAAATGAAGGGAGGATTATTTTCTTTATGTTTCTTTTCTTTTTTTTTTCTTTCTTTTTCTTTTCTTTTTTTTTTTTAAAGGAAAAACCCCATGCATTACAAACAAATCTTGGATAATTTGACCTTCTTCTCACCCCATTTCCCCAACAGCTTCCCCAGATCTCCTCGTGGAGAGGGGAGGGATGCATTTGCTCTGTGCCCTTCTGGGAGGTGCCAGTCCTTGGTTGTATCTAGGAAGAACTTTAAATTTCCGAGGCTGATCCACGGATGAGAAGCAGGAAACTGGGAATGATCAGACAGGATCATCCAAGCAGAGGTGCTGAAGGAGGAGTAGGGGAAAAGTTTAACCTAGTTTTACAAGTTGAAACCACAGCACCCTGTGATGCAGGATCAGGCCCTTCCCAAACACCCCTGCTCTTGGCTGCTTTTTCTGTTGTTCTCCTCTTTTCCCCTCTCTCCTTCTGTGCATCACTGTGGTCGCTTCAGCCCTGAACTTCGTTTGGATTTAATACAGCAAAAAAATGAACCTCTGGAAAGAGAGATGTAAAAAAGCACCCATCACCATCTTGTTCCTTGTCACCAGCTGTTCCCTTGCTGTCTGCAAGTCACATGGAGGCACCACCGAGGTCCCCAGGACCAGGGAGCACAGGCGCTGCAGTACCTCTCTGGTCATCTGTCAGCTTTGCCTCCCCACATCCCAAATGGGGATGCCCCTGACATACACCAGTAAACCCCTTCTCTTTCTCCTGATGGGATTTCTGGCCCCTGTCACCGTGAGCAAAGACTAACCTTTAAAATAAAGGTATCAACCAGCTCTGAAGGAAGAGTTTTTGCTCCTCTCCGTGCTAGCGCTTGTCAGTCGGCGATTTTCTCATTCACTTTTATTTAACGGGTGGGACTTGAGGCTAAAGGCTGCTGGGTGGCTTAGCTTAGTTTCCTTGGCTTAGTTTCATTCCTTTGCCGATTTGGTTCAAACCAACAAAGTTTACCCACCTAAAAAACAAAACAAAACAAAACAAACAAAAAAAGGAGGGGAAAAAAAAAAAAGCTGTCCAAGTGAAATACACTCAGAAAAATCAAGTTCTTGTTGAACAGGGTGCAGGATCTCACATACCTTTTTTTTTTTTTTCTTTTTTTTTTTTTTTCCTTTTTGTTTCCTGGGCTTTTGGTGGGTTTTTGTTTTGTTTCTTTTTTAAACCTTTTCAGAATCTTTTTTTTACCATTTTGATTTTCCCATCTTGTCTTTTCTTTCCTGTTTCCCTGTCTGTTAGGGATGTGTTCCTCCAGCTACAGCTTATTTTTATCAGAAAAAAAAAAAAACCCCAACCAATTCATGGCAGGAATTTCTCTGAATTTCCCCTGGTTTTTGTACTTTCCACCATTTCCTCTACCTGTTTGTTTCTGATTTTAATTTGAATGGGCACTTGCGTGGGCAAAGAGCAAAATCCCAAGGTGAGCTGGCAAATACAAAGTATTGTATAAAGAACACTTTAACTCCTTTTTAATTTTTAATGTTTTAGATCTCCCTTCTGGCTGAATTAATTTCCTCTGAACTCAAGGTGTGGGAGGCAATTCTGAATCAAACAAAATCAGGGGGAAAACTGGGGAGACCACATCAGTTTAATGTTGGAAAGCTAGATTTAGGGGCAAAGAGCTGATTAAAAGGGCTGTTTGATCTGAATTGTCTCCTTGCCTCCCTCAAAACATACATGTAAGGGAATCCTCTCCCTATTCTGCAAGGTGACATTTCCCACCAGAGTTTAAAAAACTTCCAAAACTCAAAAAGCAGAAAACCCGGTGGGGGGGGAAGTTTTGATCCCAACCACAGTCCAGCTGCCTGCGCCTCCAGCTGCCTCCTACCTCTCTGCCTGTTCTCTGCCCGACGATGCCTTGCCTGTGCCCTACTTACTCCTTGTCTGATGCTCTCCTGCTCTCCTTCTCCTGCTCCATTTGCCTTCCTGCAGACTGCCTGCTCCTCTGCCTGCATCTTGCCCTATCTACCTTCCCACCCCCTGCCTCATCCCTTCCTGTTCCTTGCCAGCACACTACCCAGTTCCTCCCTAGTAATCAGCCCTCACCAGGGGTTACTTGGCTCCCATCTCAGGCTGAGTCAGCCCAGGGAGCCCCAAAGCAAAGGACAGTTTTTGGGGTGATCACATTTCCAGGCAGAGGCCAGGGCTGGGGATAACTGCTAGTTTCCAAGGAGACAGGGAAGAGTGATTAAAAATAGGTGGATTTAGGGATTCGCAGAAGAACTTCCCCACCTGGTACTGGGAGGGGGCACATGAATCCCACAACCTGCCACCACAGTCCTGGTACTGTCTTATCTAGGATTTGAGTGGAGAGTTGGTTTCGGAAGGCTGGAAAGAGCATTGGAAAATTTGGACATGGATATGGGTTTAGGAGAGCTGGATGTGATTTGTGCTTGGGTTTGGGCATTTTTTGGATCCTGGATGCATCCAGTTTTGAGGACTGAAAGGGAATTTGGGACACTAAAAAGTACCCTCACCCCTCTGACTCCCACTCTTCAAGAGCAGGGGAGGGCAAATCCTCCAAGACCTTGGGGCCATGCAGGACTTGGGCGGGGGTGATGGGGAGGTAAACCCCAAAAGGCAGCCTCCCATGTTTTCAGGGTCCCACAATCTCCCTCACCCCCAACCCAAACTGGGGGCTGTCATCTGGGGAGGGGTCATCTCCACTCTCCTCTGACAGTCCTGCAGGGTACATGGACTAAGAGGGTGCACAGGGCTCAGAGCCTCCACACAGGCACACCCCTCTCTGTACAGCCCCATCCCACATATGCATGAACAAGGAGGAGTTGTGCACAGCTACAGATGAATGAGTTCTCAGGTCAGTGCATGTACACACCTGCATCCAGTACAGACACTCATGCACATCACTGGATGTATCCAGCATAACTGCACCACTGTGGCACCAGTGCATGTGGCAGGAATGCAGGTAGCATATCATAACTGTCTGTTGCAGGAGTGCACCTATCAGTGCACCTATAGTAATGCATAGACCGCAGGTGGAAATGACCATGTCTATAGAACCAGTGCCTGCATGTGTAAGGAGCTCTGATAGTGCTGGGCTGAAAGGGCTGAAGCTGGAGGGGGCTGGGAGAGGTCAGGGCTGTGCTGGTGGCTCGGCTGCGTGTCTAAGATGGGAGGGAGGGAAGAGGGAGTAAAGGAAAAATGTAGAAGGAAGGAAGGGATTTGGAAAGAAGGAATTGAGAAGGAATTTGGAAGGAAGAAAGTGGGGCAGGGAGGAAGAAAGGGGGGAGGGAGTAAGGAAGGAAAAGAATTGAAGAAATAGAAAGGAAGGAAAGCAAAGGAAGAGAGAGAGAACAAGAGGCAGGGAGAAAGAGAAAGAGAAAGAAAGAGAAAGAGAAGAGAAAGAGAAAGAGAAGAGAAAGAGAAAGAGAAAGAGAAAGAGACAAAGAGAAAGAGAAAGAGAAAGAGAAAAAGAGAAAGAGAAAGAGAAAGAAAAAAGAGATAGAAAGGGAGAAAGGGGGAAAGGAAGAGAGAAAGGAGAAGAGGAAGAAAGAGAGGAACAGAGGAACAGAGGAAGGGAGGGAGGGAGGGAAGGAGGAAGGGAGGGATGGAGGAAGGAAGGAAGAAAGGACAGACGGACCAGCTGCTGGGACTGCTTGGTGTTCTTGCTGCTGCACCTCTGCACTGGGTCAGAACAGAGTGAGGTGATGGCAGCCACAGAGAAGAGGTGATGAAGAGCAAGATAAATATATAGATGCTGCGCAAATGGTCAAAATGTGTTCTGAGAGTCAATTTTGACTTTTAGGCTCGTGAACCATTAATAAAAATCTCCTTACACTCAAAAGGCTCTCAAATGCCTTGATAGCGGATTACAAACTCCTAATGGAGATACTGTATGATCAAATATTCTCTAAGCAGCAAGGTCTAACGTACTGGGGGTGGCCAGGCCACCTGATTATCAGCTTATTGGCAAATACTTCTTAGTGTGGGATATGCTGAGAAGAAAGTGTCTTCCTCAGTGAGGTCTCTTTCTTGTTCTTCATTTAAACAGATTTGAGAACAGCATTATGGAGTCTGTGGACCATAGGATGACCTGTGACAGTGATATCCCCACAGGCAGGCTTGCATGCTGCACCACTCTGGGGCTTGACCCTGATTTCTGGTCTTTCCCCAACACCTTCCTTTGGTCTCCAGTACCTCCTGGTGACACTCAGCCCTTGCCAGGACCAAGCCACTGCATGTAACATATAATTACTTGGTAATTAAATTTGGAAGGCTGAGGTAGCATCATTATAGGGAGAGTGGAAGGAAAGGAGATGCCTCTGAGAGACCAGAGACCTCCTTACAGAGATCCCTGCGGAGCTAATTGCTGGAAAAATTGGACTGTGTTTCTGTTGTTTTCTGTTTTCAAGGAGGAGCTGGTTCCCTCCCTGCCTCCCCTCACGTGCTCACATGTAGGGACCATGATATTTATTCTTGTGTGGATGTTGGTAACAAGAGGTGTAAAGTTTCTGCCAGAGCTGCTGTTGCTTAGAAAATGCATCACCCCAAGGTGAGGAACTTACCCTTCAGGGCCTTGTGCTCTTGACGGGTCTGGGACTGATCTGGAGAGGGATGAGAAGGCATGAGTCAGCAGGGAGGGTAGTGTACCTCCTCTATGCTTCTGAAAATGTATCCAAAAGTCTTTTCTGGTGTGTAATCCTTCCAAAACAGACTGTTTCATGTGTGTGTATGTGTGTGTGTGTGTGTGTGCAGCATCCTGCACAGAGCAGCAGTAGGGCTGCTCCCCTCTCTCACTCAGAGGGCTGGAGCAACTCTCCTATGAGGACAAGCTACAAGAGTTGGAGCTCTTCAGCCTGGAGAAGAGAAGGCTTTGAGGAGATCTTGTAGTAGCTTTCCAGTATCTGAAGGGGGCCTACAGGAAGGCTGGGNGTGAGGGTGGTGAGGCACTGGCACAGGTTGCCCAGGGAGGTTGTGGCTGCTCCCTCCCTGGAGGTGTTCAAGGCCAGGTTGGAGTGAGCTGTACTAGTGGGAGGTGTCCTTGTCTGTGTCAGGGGGTTGGAACTAGATGATCTTTGAGGTCCCTTCCAACCTTACCTTTCTGTGATTCTGTGATTAACAGCAGCCCACAGCCTGCTCAGAGGCTGAAGTCATGGTGCAGGAGAGTTTTCAAGACACTGGCTTTCCCAAAGGAGATTGTGAGGTTGGGAAGTCAACATTAGGAAGAAGAAAATTCCTATCCACCTGCACTGAGTTACTTGTGACTTTTTGGTAAGTCTTGTCATGTACCTTGTGTTTCTAAGCACCAGCCTTGGGATGCAGAGAGGATGCCCATGCTGGGGCTGCCTTTCTTATCCCTCCTCTGTGAAGTGACTATAGGCAGCTCTGGTGCCCACAGTGCATTTCTCACCAGGGCTAGGTCCTTCTGCATCCTCATTCCCTTTAGAAGTGACAAAGTGTTCTGTTTTCAGACATAGTTTAAAGCAGAGATGAAGCTGATATAGCTCATGATGTTAATGTTAAAAACAAGGTGTCCCTTCATCTATGCAAGCTGGTCCCTCTGTGTCATTGTGAGGGAAGGACACCATTGGAGTTGGACTAGATGACCTTTAGTGGTCCCTTCCAAACAAAACATTCTATGATTCCATAACAGCTGTGTCACTCTGATGTGTCTCACTGGTTTTTGGGGACCCCATGGGCCGCAGCTTCTCCATAGGATGTGGAGCTGCAGGTTTGAACCCTTGGAACAATCAGGCTGCTCTCCATTAGGGAAACACCTGGAGTCACTCAGCAGTGGAACTAATGGCTGATATTGGTGAGACTATTGTTCTGAGATCTGCAGACCTGTAAATGGGCCTGGTAAGTTTGTGAGGGTCTTTGTCTCCATGGAGGAGACAGCATGGACTTGGTTTTATTTACATTTTTTATGTACATGTATTTACATTTTTAATGACAATGTGAAAGAGTACGCAGCGTGAACTGCTAAACACTGAATCACCAGATATGGTGAAAGGAGAGAAAGGACAGAAAGAGGCACCTAAGATGGAAAGTTTGGCAAAGAAAACCAGGACTGGATGGCAAAGGGCAAGGAAATGCATTTGGAGAGACAACCAGAGCTATGGAGCATCCCTTCAGGAGGAAGGTGTTTAGAAAGCTGGGTGGTGTATGGGCAGGTGAGCATTAAGCCCACCTGGCTACTGGAAGGTTTCAGGATCTGGGGTGGTGACGTGATGAAAAGGGTGATGGAGTCTGGTGGGAATACAAAAGGCTTCAGTCTTGGCTCAGTGAGGAATGAGGGCAGGGATATTATCAATGAAATCCTGGAAATCCCCAAATCAAATAGGGGAAGAGACCTCTACTGAAATGGTGTTGTCCAATCTTAGGGCCAGTTTTTGAAAATAGAAGTGAAGAGTTCAAGAAGACCCATTGTACTGGTTTGAGGCTAATTGGAATATTTTAATAGAGAAAATAACACTACAGGCTGTGAAAGGAAAACATGGTGATGCCTGCTTCACTCATAGGCTTGCTGAGATGTTTGGGAAAAGAACTCAAAACACACATAAGTCAGTCAGAATCTCTGGGGCACAGCATCTCGGGCAGTCTAGCTTCTGGCTTCTCTCTGCCAATTAATCTTCACTATCTACTTTTCTTCTAACCCCCCTGACCAATCCTCCAAGCTCACCTTGTGTGTAAGGCAAACCTTGGGGTAAGGTATAGGGGTGGGGAGAAGGTGGAAGGGTGGTTGGGAGCCCCTCCTGGGGTCTCTGATTTCTGGGAGGGGAGTTGTGTTTCTGTATTCCCTTTAACTTGTCTATGTCTGTAACTATTCCTGTCTATAGTGTCTATCTCTGCTTGTACGTTGTGCTGAGCTGTAAATAGAGCTTCAGTCCTTCACTTTCAGCCAACTGAGTTCTAGTATGGGTCATTTTACAAAGTGTGGGGGGCAGGGAACTTCCAAACCATCACACCCATGGAATCAACTCAAGGAGTGAGGAATCTGTCTGGCAGAGGGGTACCTTGGGAGATTCCCTCAATACATGGAGTCATCCAAGAGAAAATTGAGATGGTCTAAGTATATTTGGTGAGTGCAGAGTCTGGCATACAAGTGTGTCTTTACCCATTTGGTAACAGTACTCAAACTGACAGTGTGAAAATAAGATCACAGAATGGTTTGGGTTGGAAGGGACTAGTTCCAGCTCCCCTGCCATATGTAGGGGCACATTCCACTAGACCAGGTTGTTCAAGGCTCTGTGCAACCTGGCCTTGAACACTTCCAGGGAGAAGGCATTCACAACCTCCCTAGGCAATCTGGGGAGATCAATCTAGAAAACTGGACATCAGATTGAAAATTAAAGTTATCAGCTTGAAACAAATTGCCTTAGGGCATGGAGGATTTTTGAAGTATTGCAGTCAAACGACTGTACCTTTCTAAAAGATATGCAGTAGGTGTTGACTCCTGCCCATAACTACCTAGAATTCAGTATGGCACATTCCTTACTGCAGTCATTCAGGTTGTTCTGCTGTTCCAGGGCTGTGTGTAGGATATTTTAGAGTATTCACCAGACTGTTCCAGGGGAAATTTGCTTCTGGATCATCTTTTGGCATGGCAAATCAAACACACGTGGTATAGCAGAGAGGTGAGAGATGGGCACCAGATATCAGGATACCAGTGGTAAGATTGGCCTGTGCTGCTATGACTTGTATAATGGTAGGCCTTCAAGGCTGTAGGACCTCCAGGCTGATGGTTCACAAGTGTGGCAGAAACATGGCATGCCATTGGTATCTGGCCTTTCCCACATGTGCAGAAGAAACCATCTGCAGTGGAACAGGGACACTATCCAATTGCTATGTCAACGCTGGGCTCCTGAAGTTAACCCAGTCTTTGGAAACCTCTTGCAAGACTTTCTTGGAGTGGTTTAGGTCAATCCTGCTGCTCTGATGTTCTTTTTTTCTGTTTGTCCACTCTCTCACCCTCTGCCTTCCTGTTATGGGGACTGGGGACAGGGTGTCAACATCTCCAGGTGTGCAAACTATCTGTCTCCTTTGGCAGGAGTGACTTAAACTGCTAAAGGCTGTTAAAGCTCAGCTCTGATCTTTTACACCAACAGGGAAAGATATATGAATGCAGAAAGGGTCACAACAGGGACATTTCCTTGTGTCTTAAGGGGTGCCTTCAGCATTTTTGGGTGACAATGTCTGAATGCATCACCCAGCTCTGCTGCGAATCTAGCTGTTTGTGCTCTATACATTTCAAGGGATGATGTTGAATTGGCTGAAAAGTAGTAATAAAAGGCATGCTGGAGCTATCTGAAGTTTTTTGGGAACAACTGTGCAGATGCAGAGGTCACCGTGAGGCATTACACTGATCCCTGCATAGCTGAGACCAACATTAGAGCCTCACTACATGTATTTAGTAACTTACTTTGATGCAACTGTATTAAAATAATCCCTATTTGTCTAACTTCCCAGAGAACATCATAGTCTGACATTCAATAGGCATTACTGGCCAGCGGGGGCCCATGGAGTCTCCTCTTGCCTTTGGGTCAGACTACAAAAGTCAAACGCAAAAAGAGCAGCATCAAGTAGCATCCTGAGAGGCCAAGGGATCTGCAGGTCCCTCCCTGCCAGGGTGACTCTGCAGCACCCATTTCTCACACATCTATCCTGGGGCCCATATGTGATTCAGGGAGGCCATCGTGGCTGAGGAGTCATCTACACCACCTTTATGCTGCTGTCTGCAATGACTTCATTGCTTCAACCTCTACATAAATACTGCAGCAGACAGTTCTTATTACTTGGCCACAGTCTTTAATATTTGCTGCAAGAAAGCGTCTGATCCTTTCTATGACTTCTGGGAATCTTCTAAACCTAGGCTAGGGGCTGGAGCACAGCCCTACAAGGAGCAGCTGAGGGAGCTGGGGTTGTTCAACCTGGAGAAGAGGAGGTTCAGGGCAGATCTCATTGCTCTCTACAACTACCTGAAAAGAGGTTGTAGTCAGGTGGGGTTGGTCTCTTCTCCCAGGCACACAGTGACAGAACAAGAGGACACAGTCTCAAACTGTGCCAGGGTAGGTTTAGGCTGAATGTTAGGAAGAAGTTCTACACGGAAAGAGTGATTGGCATTGGAATGGGCTTCCCAGGAAGGTGGTGGAGACACCATCCCTGGAGGTGTTTAAGAGGAGGCAGGATGAGGCACTTAGTGCCATGGGTTAGTTAATTAGAAGGGTTAGGTGATAGGTTGGACTTGATGATCCTAGAAGTCTTTCTCAAACTGGTTAATTCTGTGATTCTAGGAGCTGAGCCTTGTGGGAGGTATCCCTAGCCCAACTAGCAAGTGGACAAGCAGAGAGGGCCACTGATGGACAGGGCAGAAGCAGTTTGTTTTGCAGCTTGTGTTGGCTTGAGAACTAGCCCTGTCTGTACTATTTTTGTGAGCAGTTTTGGTGTCAGGAGCATAAAGTGCTTGACAAGGGAGTCTGAAGAGGCTTTGGTTATGGGCATTATGCTTGCTAGGCTCTCAACAAGGCAGTAGGACCAAACAAAAGGCCTCCCCCCAACCCATCTAGGTGATGTCACACATGTTCACATGCAAGTGGGTTGGAGGAGCCACAGGGTTGATGTTCCTGTGTCAGTCAGCCCCTCCATGGATGAAATCAACCAGTTGCGTCTGGCACTTGGACACAGGGGACTTGAGGTGTTGCAAACGCAGGAGATGTATTGAGCTGCACGGGGAGGGAGAGTGTGAGACAGAAATCAGCTGGCTGCCTCCCCCTGGCAGCACCGAGACATGTAGGTCTCCTGATAATCAGAGACTGATTGTGAGCTCACATCCAGGAATCTGCGATGGCAGCGTCCCCATCAGTATTAGCAAACAACCTCTTTACTCCCTCCACAGTTTAATAGACAGTGATTAGATACTACACAGAGTCAAATGACTCACGGAGACCAGGCATGATGTGTTTATTTTTTATTTGCCTCCAAATCACAGAAGTCCATAAGCAGTGTTAATTCTAGACCTAGCCACATCAGCCTATTCTGGGAGCTCTGATATTAAAGCAATCACTGGGCTGCCCTTGTGTTTCCAGTGACTTGTGCAAGAGACCAAATACAAGAACAAAAGGACAGGTGAAAAAAACAATCAAACAATCAAACAAACAAAAACAGAAGTTCCAGGCTGGAATTCAGCCTTTTTTTTTGGTTTGTATGGGGAGCATTGTGATGGGGTCAACTTTCCTGCATCAGGAGAGGGGAGAGAGGGTGTTGTCTTGATTAGATCTAATTTCCTACCTGCTTACTGTGGATATTTACATAATGATCACCCTGTAAAAAGTGGTTAACATATGCTAACATTGAGTCCTGAACCCGTTAAAACACAAACCCCAGGCAGACTGCTGCTGTTTACAGCACCTCTCTCCTTCCTGATTGCATCCCAGCGGATGTGGCCGGTGCCCCCCACTACCCGAAGTGGCTGGAAGCCTCTTCCAGATGTCATCAGGACAGGATGGAGAGAGATAAACACAAACTGCTTTATTTTCATCTCTGAAGAAAAAAAATAGAGGACTGGAAAGGGATCCTTCAGGTGTCATTTTCCATATCCCATATTCCCAGACTAAGCAGCAGCACGGTGATAACAGCTAATAGATTTTGAAGCAGTGCAAATCAGAATGGAGATAGGGACAGTGATTTGCTCCTCTCCAGTTATTTGAACCCATGGAGTGTAGGTACTTCACCTGAACTTTCACCAAGGCACATCTTCATGTGTGGAGTGATGCCTCTCACCCTAACATGGTAGGAAGTTGAGCTTACTTGTAAATCATTTGCTTTCAGTGAGGACAAGCACAACTGTGCCATTTTTTTGGAAAAGTTTTTTGTCATCTGAATCACCCAAAAAGATAAAGGAGAGGAATGCAAGGCAGACACCACCATGCAATTGCCAAGGGGTGGCAGAGATTTGCAAGGTTTGAGTATCTGGCAGAGAGGTGTCAGCAAACAAGCCCAATCTGGTTCACCTCTCAGCAGACCTGTTTGTCCCTTTGCTTTGACAGTGTCACGATGTCCTTCTCCACCTCCCCCTTTTATTCATCTCCCACGTTTTCACAAGTTGGCAGCCAACAGCAAGCAGTCATATATGTCTTGTGTTACACCTCTAGTTGCTGTGTGCTAAAGAGTCATGACCCCTCCACTTGAAGATCTTTCTAATGGAAGTATTTTAGTAGCCTGTGTGACTCAGTTTCAAAACCAATCACAGGTGGAGCTGTGCCAGCAGATGTCTGAGAGGATGAGAACACCCAGGGAAGGCAGCTGATGAGGGGCAGTAGCCTTTCCTCTAGGATAGAGCAGCCCAGCACATCTTCGGTGCTTTGTGCCTTAGGTACATTTGTTCACTACAAACTCGCATTGGCTGCTTCTTGCTTGACAATATTAATCATAAACTGGGTAGTCATAGAATGGAAAAGCTGTTGAACAATTCAAGTTTGAAGTGACCTCTGAAGATCTCTAGTCCTAGATCCAAGTCACAGCACAGCTAGATTCAAATTTAAATCACATCACTTCAGTCAAATTTTTAGTATCTCCAAGGATGGAGATTATCCTCAGCTGCTCTGGTCCTTGCTCCAGGGCTTAAATGTTCTCATCGAGGGGAGTTTTTTCTTATCTGTGCCTTGTTGCAACTTGTTTTTTGTTGCAACAGGAGCCTGAGGGATCATGGTCATGTCCCACATGAGCTTAGACCTCCCTCAAGGTGCCTGGAAGTCCTTTGGGACAACTAGGACGGATTCCCATTGCACCACACTGACCCAAAGACACAAGAGATTGTCTCAGTGCCTGAGGTACATTGGAGTGGCAGTGTGAGATGTTTACCTCTTCACTTTGTCCTCAGTTCCCATTTCTCAGTAGTGCTGGAATTGAGACATTATGTAACTCTGTTCCCCATCACTCTCATGGAGCATTTCTCTTTCTCGTCTCTGCTTGGTATATGGGGTCCTTCCTAGTAGGAGTTGTTACGGTGGGGTTGGTCCTTGTCCCATGTCCTGGCCATATGCCACAGGTAATCCTGTCCCAAATGACAGATTCAGTGGTGTCTGCAAGGCAACACAACGATGCCAGAGTTCCCACCTCTGTAATGCAAGTGCCTCTTGCCTCTTCTCCTCTCGATTTTGTGTAACAAACTGTATCTCCTTCTGCCGGGATTCCCACAGCTCATCAAATACCTTTATCAGCCGCTCCAGAATCCCTGGCAGGATTCCTGGAGATGATGTTTCACTCATTCCTCTCCCTTTTCCCCTCTTTAGACTGTTCAAGATTTCTATTTTCTCACATTTATCCCCATGGGCATCTGCCTATGCAGATGTTCCTGTGTTTGTAGGAGGCTCTTTGTCTAGAAATGCAGTGTTTCCAGTGGTTTGAGACCTGCCTGGTTGCTTGCTTCTCTAATGGCTCTATGTTCTCCTCTATGTCACTACCCTGTGCTTCACATTGAATGGTGGCCCCCATCACATTTCTTTCGTCCCAGGCTAGATAGGAAGAAGACAGGAGATCACCTTTTGTGAACTTGAGTAGTTTTTAATTAAGCGACATATATCACAGAATTACAGAATCATGGAATGGTTTGGGTTGGAAGAGACCCCTAAAAGCCATCCAGTCCAACCTGCCTGCAGTAAGCAGATAGATCCTCAACTGGATCAAGTAGCAGTGTCCATCCCAGCAGGGTGATTCCAAGGCCACCTGCTGGCCACACGTTAAGTACTGTGTGCAGTTCTGGGCCACTCAATTCAAGAGAAACGTTGAGGTACTGGAATGTGTTGAGAGAAGGGCAACGAAGGTTGTGAGGGGGCTGGAGCACAGCCCTGTGAGGAGAGGCTGAGGGAGCTGGGGGTGTGCAGCCTGGAAAAGAGGAGGCTCAGGGGTGGTCTCGTTGCTGTCCACAACTACCTGAAAGGAGGCTGTAGCCAGGTGGGGGTAGGTTTATTCTCCCAGGCAACCAGCAACAGAACGAGGGGACACAGTCTCAAGTTGTGCCAGGGGAGGTCTAGGCTGGGTGTTAGGAGGAAGTTCTTGACAGAGAGAGTGATTAACATTGGAATGGGCTGCCCAGGGAGGTGGTGGAGTCACCATCCCTGGAGGCATTCAAGAAAAGACTGGATGGGGCACTTAGTGTCATGATCTAGTTGATTGGCTGGGGCTGGGTGATAGGTTGGACTGGATGATCTTGGAGGTCTCTTCCAACCCGGTTGATTCTATGATTCTATGGGCACGCCATCCAAACACCTCCTTCCTACATGTGCAAGACACCAGGGAGGCTGGCGTCGGTTGCCCCATCCTATGTCTCTCTTGGTTACCCAGTAATATTTGGATAATGTGTATACCAGCTCCAACTTCTTCAGGCAGCATGACACAAGCAGGAAAGTTACAAAGCAGTTCTGTGTTCCTGGCAGAAAGGGAAATATCACCATCCTTGCTTTACCAACAAAATGTGGAGACTCCATAGGCAGGATGGACATCCTGTGAGACTAGTTTGGGATCAGTTAGGGTTCAGTCAGGTGCCTCAGGAGCAACCAAAGCCTCCAAAGGCAAGAGCTACTGCTGATACACTGTGTTTTCCCCCTGGCAGTGGGAGTTGGTGGTTCAAATTCCAACACCTGGGAAAAAGAGCAGTCTGGTTTTCTACTGTCACTCCATAGCTGCAGTGACTGCTGCAAGAGCTCAGTTCTCATGCTGGTGCCGCACGTTGCTTTCTCATTATGCAACTGCTGTATTTTAATAGAAACCCCTTTTTAGGCAGCCTCAAAAACAGTTGGATTTTTTTTTTTTCCTCCTTCTGTCAAATGACCAACTTAATAATTCACTGGTTGTGCTGGGATTAGGCACTTTGGGCCACACTCTGGATTTCTTATCTTTAATGTAGTTCTCGACGACATCTTCTGCACTTAATCCCCTGACAAAACTCCCTTTGATTCCCGCGACAGTCGCTCACAGAGATCAAACGCAGAAGGCTGCTCTGTCAGGTAGAGCTGGGCGAATAAATTGTGACAAATAATTTACCCACAGACTTTCTCCTCATTTTCTGTGCACAAATTGTCCATTTGGTTGAGGCGTGGGACTGCTGATGGATTTGTTTCTCCCTGCACACGTCCAAGTTCAGTGACT
Source organism: Eubucco bourcierii (assembly GCA_013396675.1). Taxonomy (NCBI): domain Eukaryota; kingdom Metazoa; phylum Chordata; class Aves; order Piciformes; family Ramphastidae; genus Eubucco; species Eubucco bourcierii. The sequence continues at coordinate 169,876 of VWZE01023201.1, forward strand.
CGCTCATGAGAAAGAGCCTGCAAGGACGTTTAGAGAGCTTCAGCATTCGTGAAGCTTTGACCTCTCTCAGCATCAGCTTTGCTTTTCAGTGGTGCTGAGCCCATTTCACCCCACAACTGACAGCAATGCCCCAATGTTGTCGGTGCTTGTGAGTCATCAAGTTGTATTTCTGTACCAGATCACAGAAGTGTGACTTGCCAAGCAGAGTTGCAGTGCAAATAATCTCTAATATCAACCTAAAATTTCCTGTTCAGGGCTGTGCTGTGATGCATGCACCTGATATGGGTTGTATCAGTTTCCCTTGTAAGAAGCATCTCCAAAACCCAAGAAGAGGAGTGATGGCCATGTGCAGAGATAAAGGGACCTGGTTTCCACGTGGAATCATCTCTAGCAGGGATGAGGAGCACCCACTCCTCTGGCAGCACTTCCCAGACTGCCTGCATCCCATATCTCACTTCTGGAGACTGAACATCCTCCCCATTTTAACCTTTGCATTTCTCTGGCCTCTACAGCAGTTTAACCATTTAAATGAATGTTAATGCCACCTCTCTGTGTGTTAGAACACCACAATCCAAGTATTTTATTTAGAGGGGAAAAAGAAAGATAAAAGGAATTCATATTAATTAGACATTACCCATAAGAAAGTTCTGGTATAGACTGGCTTGGTTTGGTTATGACTATGATTTTGCAGGCAGAAATTTCTTATCTTGAGATTTCCTTCTTCCTTTTAAAAAAAAAAAAAAGTCTACAACTCTCAAAAAGCACAAACTTTGAGGTCTCCACCTATTTTTCAAACAGCCCTGGTAATGCCTGCAGGGAGCAGAGAGCAGGGCTGCCTTACCAGGGCCCACTGAGACGCTTCATTAACCCAATTAAGCAGGTGGATGGAGAGGGTCTCTCTGATAATTTACACCTTACTAATGAAGTGTGTGACTCTTAATCTCCTCCAAACAAGATACACTCATGAAACACTGGTGCAAGGAAAGGGGAAATTAATTAGGTGAAAAAACTATGAGATTATAGCAGAGGGATTCCAATGAGGCAACAGTAACATGGCTGGTGATTCATTTGTGCCTGTCTTAAATTAATGTCTGAGCTGTCAAGTAAATAAGACCAGCATTATTTTGGCTTAAGACATTATTACTGGGTCTAGCATCAGGCACTTTATTTTACTCCATGTTCCACCATTTTCCATGTCCCAGCTGCCTGAATGGCTCTGGAGTGAAACGATTGCAGAGCCTGGCCTTGTACTGTCTAGTGAAAGGTTAGAAGGAGCTGCTGATTCTTTGCAAATATTTTCAATGTAATAATAAGTTTGGGCCATGTAAATATCTGCCTGGATGACAAGCCTGCATGTGAGTGACAATGGGATGATGGAGAGGTGATGACTTATTGAAGAGCAGTTGGTCTCACTATGTGAAACATCTCTATTTGCTTTAGTTCTGTGGTGGCCCAGAGAGGCTGTGGACTCTCCTTCTCTGAAGACATTGAGAAGCCTCCTGCACACATTACTGAGCAACCTGAACAAGGCAAGTGTGATGCTGCACATCAACACTCATGATAAAGCAGATCGATCCAAACCATGGTCAGTGGAGACCTTCAGCAGCCTGAAAGCTGGCTTCTCAAAAGAGCATGATTTCTTGCATCTGATGGCATTGTAAGACCCTTGCATGAGTTCTTGCCCTGTTTGGATGCTGGTGGATGTTTCCCCCTAAAGTGGGTGTGAACACGGCTTAGAAGATTGCCTAGTCTTGTTCCCAAGAGTCCATTGGAAAGGCACTGTTGATCTCGTGGTCATGTACGGTAACTTGCCTCCAGGGAAAAATGCCTTCAAAGTTTCCAGTGAATGCTACAGAAATGCATTTTATCAGTCAAACTGAACTGCTGGCTATTGAAAGGTTCCCCGAGTAGCAAATCTCACAAGATTTAAGGCTGGAAATTGTATTTTGTCCTAAAAGGAACTCAACGAATCCAAGGATTTCAAAGCTTTTGGCAAACAGGAATTAAACCAGCAATTAATTAAGCTCTGCGGCACTCCTGTTTGATAAACAAGAGATATATTATGATCACTCAGTATTGCCAGCTGCAAACATTCACAAACTGTGAGTCCAGCTCCCCCAAAATTATGAGATTGGCTTAAAAAGTCATGAGATTAAAACCCAAAATTGTTGCATTTTCTTTATCCACCATCTGGCTTCTCAGCCTCTAGGGTAAACACGCCTCACATTTTCAGCTACGAGGGCTAGCCACTTACTTAAAAACACAAAAACTGAGATCCTGGTGCTTCATAACAACTTTAAGAGCTGAAGCTTTAGGAAAAATGCTAAAAAATCCTAAAACCCTTCACACAATTGGAAGAATTGTCAATACTGATCACTTATAACCATCACATTCTTAGCTCAGAAGCTATTTCTGGGTGCAGCAGCCCAACGCAAGAGCTGCTAGACAGAGAATAACAAAGTCTACCCTTCCTGATCGAGATTGCAGGAGAAGTGAGGTGGATGAAACACAGTTGCAGGCAGGATGTCATGTAGTCCTCGCTGGCATTTAGCCAGGGCATAACAGATAAACCCATCGTTTCTCATGAAAACTCTTCAGGGATTGTTAATTATTACAAATGATTGTTTCTGCCTCTCTGGAAGGTGATTGCAGAGAGGCAGAAACAATCATGCACTGGCCAGGGGTGATAGCTTCATACCCAACCACAGATGTGAAGGCCACGCCCAGCTACCCTGCTCCCCCAGTTCTGCAGCCCTGACAGACAGTGTGTGTCAGGAAAATCCTGTCTCAGGCTGATCCGACTTAGCCTGTGAGACAGGGCCATTTTGGTGGCAGGGCTGGCAGCCACCGCATTACTGTCTGGAGAAGAATTTGTGCTGCAGTGGGAATGGCAAATTATCTGGAGAGAAAGTAGCTGCAGCAGGGCCCTGGCTGGCCAAAACCAGGAAAACAGATTTCAAACTAATGTAAACAGCTTGAGTTTATCACCGGTTTCGCAGGTTCAAAAATAAATATCACCGGTTTTGTAGTTTTGAGAGTTGGTTATTTTCTACTGACACTTCAAAAATGTAGTTTTCCAGTGACCTTGAAAACCACTTTAAATATATTTTGCAGTAATTTGAAAACTTGAGGTTAATAAAAGAGAATCAGAAAAAGAAGAAGAAAAAAAAAAGTTTCAATTCTTTAAGCAGGGGTCTGGTTGTCAAGGAAGAGAAGATGAACTTGCTGCCACCTGAGCATCCAAGCACATGTATTTTAGAGAAAACTAGCTTTAATGTCTTCACCACAGCAGGATCCTCATGGGCATCAAGAAACCATTTTCTCCAAGGAGGAACATTATAGCTATGCTTAGGATGGACTCTGATCTTTGCACCTAAACCTATTGGAAGTGATGCTAAGGGCTTTTGTACTGCTATGAAATTACCTTGGGCCAGCAAGGGCACTCGCTGGCTGTGTACGCCCCTCTCCTCTGTGGAAATCGAAGCACAAACAGGTTGAGAAAGCTGTGGACAAATTCATTCAGTGAACAGCAGCCAGACCTATTTCAGCAGAAAAAAAAAAAAAAAAAAAAGAAAAGAAAATATACAGCCTCTGACTGGGGAAGCTCAGTGCTACAGGGAGCAGTGGTGATAAGGAGGACCACTGGCCTTGTTTTTATGGTTTTTCTTTAAGCCTCGTTGCTTAGATGGACGTTCAGGCCAACCCTCACATGATTAATTTATGTTCTCATGTCCCTCAGGACTCCACCCCACATCCCAGTACAGAAGACCGTTACAAGGAGAAGCTCCTGGGCATATGAGACTGTGGGCAGGAGAAGCAATGCAGGTGCAAAAGAATATCGATTAACATGGCAGTCATGGTCCTTACCATGCTGCACTCTGGAACTGTCTTTCTGCTTTTTAAGTAATGTCTGCATATTAAATGGAGCACTTCCAAGGGTTGTGCTAAACAGGTATCTGGGGCTCAGTACTTAATGTCAACAGCCACGAATGTTGTGTTTCTCACTCTGGTAGTGTCCATGCCCTGATGACAGAGCAAAGCACCTTCTCAAGTTGCCTGCTTTCTCCAGAAGATGTGCCAGCAGGTCATGCATAGGTTAAACATGGCAGCCCTCAGAGCTATTTTATCCTGTGTGCAAACCTGGTTTATAAAGCTTATCAAGAAGAGAGGCTTGGTATCACAGTCTAGGACTCATAATTAATCCTGGAGACAGCAAGGATTTAGGTTCATTGGGGCTGACTTCAAATTAAAAAGTCACTATTAGCATGTGAAACAGACACCATATGTTATGTATTAACACCCTGGATGTTACAGAATGTTGTGTGTGCTTTGTTTCAAGTAAAATAACTATAGACACATCCTTGGCAATGGACAGCTGTTTGGTTACCTACCTATAGACCTCTTACTTAAAGTAGTCTCTGCTATGGATGGTGGCAGATGTCTTTTCAGAGATCGCTGCACCTGCATCTACCTGTACGCAAACATCCATGCAGGTGTCACAGAGTAATTTATATTTGTAATAAATAAACTTACTCATATGTGCATTTTATGTGTTTTTATTACAGTTAAAAATACAGTACTGACCAGTGCACATACCAGGCAGAGAGAAGCCACATGCATTTAGTAAAAGATATTCTATACTTAAAGATACAAAGAGCTCAAAATACAGAGGGAAATGCTCTCTAAGGATACTTTTGGCAGCAGCCTGCAAAACCTCATTGTGCTGGGAGTTAATACAACGTTCTCAGCGTCTCCAGCCATCTAAAAATTTGAGTTTAAAGTTTTTGCACAATCACAGTCAACATAAAATGCAGCAGGAAATCGCCATTAGTCAAATGTGGTCGTCTAATCCCGCTGCAAAATGGAGCTTTTTCATTTTTATCCCGCCACGGGTTAGTTTGTGATTTCATATGTCAGATACATCAATTCTGCCAAGGAGAGGAGATGGGCAAGAACAAATTAAAAATATAGACTCCTCTGCCTCAGGCGAAGTGGAGAGGGCAGGTCTTTGTAGAGAACAGTAATAATGATCTCATTTAAGAGAGTTTCTGGGTTTGATTCTTTGCTGCCCTTCCTCATAGTTAATTACTCCTTGGCAAATTGAGGGCCTAACCAGAAAATCCAAATGAATAGGTATTCATTTCTGCTGAAGCTGCACTAGGAGAGTGCAAGTGGGGAGGCACTTGCCCATCTCCTCTGACACCTCTGCGAGAGCACCCACCAGTTACTGATGGGAAAAAGCCTGTCATTTCTTTCCCTCACTCCCTCATTCTTTCTGTCCTTGCCTCATTTCGTTCCTCTTCCACTATCTTCTTTCCAATTCTCTTCCTTCATTCCCTCAACCACTGGGATAAATACAGCAACAGTCCCTCTCTTCCCAGAGACGCGTGCTTGGGAGGATATTAGCCTGCGCCACACTCAGCTTGCCCATTTGTCTTAAGGTAATTATTTCTAATGGCTGTTGTTGTTTTTCCTGCAGAAACTGTAATGTAGCCCCTTTTATATCATTGGCTGAAGCCTGTTGTTTCTGTAAGAAAAACAATAGGCCCGCAGATTAGGCCTGCATATTATGGCTCTACTAGCACAGCAGGCTTTTGGTATTGGTACCAATCCTATCAATTCCTGGCATCCTTCCCCCTTTACTCCTGGTAATTAATCTTTTCACGAATGCTGTCACATTTAGAGCCATTTCATTAAGTTTCTGGTTTCTCCATTTATATAACTCGCCACATCTCTCATCTACTCCATCAGCCGGAGAGATGTGGAGGGAGGCGATGCCGGCCAGTGGTTTCATTCTGCCTGTCGTTCCTCCTCCACGCAGAACAAGCTCGGCCATAAATGAAGTCACATGCAGATGACACAAGCAGCCCCACGCTTCAGACAGCCTGAAAGGGGCAAAATTGAGCCATCAAAAATTAGGAAAAGCCCCTGTGAATGAAATCTATGGAACGCAGTCCCCGTTTCCCATATGTATGTACATAGAAAGGGCACGATAGGAAAGGGATGGTAGATTTTATGTAGCACAAAAGATTTTTCATGTAAAAGCACCACAGATTTCTTAAAGCAAGGACAGTAGTGTGGGGCAGTCAGCCTCTCCTGCCGTTACACCCATGCTCTTCTTTCCTGCTCAGCAAATCTCCGACCCACCTGCCACAAAATGCACCAGCTTCAAACCATTTCTATACAGTAGGAGGCTTTCTGGATAGGGAAAGGAGGTTTAAAGCCACTTTTGGCGCTATTGCTCCAGACTATTTTTGCTGGTTTTGAAAGAGACTTGGGCCTGATGTTATGGACAGCGTGAGGCTGCAGTGTGTGTATTCGTAGGGCGTAGCAGCAGGGTGAGAGACAAAAGCTTGTATTCCCAGCCCTGCCTCAAGTGACCTTGTGCAACCTCTTAATTACTGCAATTACTTGCCTCCTGAGATGACATTATTAGGCCGTGCTCGGTAATAAGGGCTGTGAAGTTCACAGAATTATTCGTGCCGGTTGGTGAAAGAGCAGCGAGTATAACACTCAGCCATCTTGTGGCTTCCAAACCAGCTCGGGGTCAAAAGGGGATGGCCACTGGCTCTGTTTGAAAATTTAGAGCTGGAGGTGTCAGGTGGGTTTATGTGTGGGGTTGGGATTTTTGCTGCACTGCATCTGCACCACTTGACCAGAGGTGTGCAAAGAGCCATGCTGCAGTGTGACTGCACCTAGGTGTGCTTTACACAATGGCTGGAAACAGTAACTGTCCCTCTCCAGCACTTGTCAATCTGCCCACAAATCAAATCAAATATGAGCACTCCTAAATGACAAAATATTAATTACAAAACATGATTTTACTCTGCTCTTGTCAGACCCCACCTGGAGTACTGTGTGCAGTTCTGGAGCCCTCAGCACAGGAAGGACATGGAACTGTTGGAGCAGGTCCAGAGGAGGCCATGAAGATACTCAGAGGGCTGCAGCAGCTCTGCTATGAGGACAGACTGAGAGAGTTGGGGCTCTGCAGCCTGGAAAAGAGAAGGCTTCCAGGAGACCTGATAGTAGCCTTCCAGTATCTGAAGGGGGCCTAAAGGAAGGCTGGGGAGGGACTATTTACAAGGTCTTGCAATGACAGGACAAGGGGCAATGGATTTAAACTGGCAGAGGGGAGATTTAGGCTGGGTATTAGGAGGAAATTATTTATAGTGAGGGTGGTGAGGCACTGGCACAGGTTGCCCAGGGAGGTTGTGTCTGCTCCCTCCCTGGAGGTGTTGAAGGCCAGGTTGGACGAGGCCTTGAGTAACCTGTTCTAGTGGGAGGTGTCCCTGCCTATGGCAGGGGATTGGAACTAGATGATCCTTGAGGTCCCTTCCAACCTTACCATTCTATGATTCTATGAAAGAGTTAAAACCGACAGGTGCTGATGCCTGTTGTTAGCATTAAGCTACACTAAATCAAAAGTCCTCAAGATTGGGGTGTTTTGCTGTCCTTGGGAAAAAGAGAAAAAGAAAGAAAAAGGAAAAAAAGGGACCCAACAAAAACCCAAACCAAACAACTAAAACCAGAAAGAATTGCAGAATTCACCCTAAAGGCAGAGAATAAACATAGAGGATCTCAAGTTCAGCATTTCATTATTTAGAAGTGACAGCAACTGAAAACAGGAGGCTAAATGGAAAATGATTAAACAGTCTTAACTGTAGTCATCACTACCTGCAGCGCCAGATGTAACTGATTTTGCCTGGAATCATTTGCCTGCGGATACTGGAATGAAGCTGCAGCCCTTCCACCTTGATGTTTGCACCATATATGCACCTTCTGCCTTCTCTTGTCGTCAGTTTTGATGCAGAGGCCCTTCCTTTGGCTGAAATAAGCCATGAGGATGCCAACCCCTCTGCACTACCAACTGTAATCAGCTGATTTGCCTGATCTCCTCTCTTTCCCACTCACAGAAGAGGACAACCCAGGATGATCTGCAGTGGGCATGAGAGCTGCTCTTCCTCCCACTGCTCTCTGCCTAACCAGCTGCATCCCTGCATAGGCATCGCTGCAGAAGTAGCAACCTGTATGGAAAAGTTTGTCCAGGGAAAGGGTGGAGGGTGGTGGGGGTCAAAAGAGATACATGGAGGAGAAGGATGCTTTTGGCTTATCACTATGGGCTGGCATGTCAATCCTTCCAGATCAGGTTTGGATATGAAGGGGCCTCTGTTTGATTTTGGAGATGAAGATGGTGCCATGTAAAGCAAAGCAAATAGCAGGAGGAAAATATAAGACTCTGTGGGCTGCAGGAAGGGAGTTTTGGTACCCTCCATTCCCTTATGAATAACTCCTTGCTCTGTAAATGCATTCAGTTGAGCCCTTCTCCACCACTGCAGTCTGAGGGAGGATTCCTGCACTCCCTCTAACATCTGCCTTGCAATTGAATTATGCTACATCCTTGGGGTTTTATTCATTTGGGCTTTTCGTGTGTGTGTGTGTGTGTCCACTGCCACTTCTGTAATAGAGGAGGTAAAATATTTTCATTATCCTCTCCCCGGAATGTGGAAATCTTCAAAGAGGAGGTAGGAGGGAGGTTAGCTCCTCCAGTCTCATTTCCCTGCTGCTGCCATTCCTTGGCTGTTCATCACAAAATGAGTCCACATGCCCATTGCTTCGTGGCATCAAGCCCATTGTATATTTTGCCTTTTCTTTTTCCCTTTTTTTTTTTTTTTAACTAAAATTATTTCACATCTCAAACCTGGCGATTATTTCATGCTGTTTAAACTATATTTGTAGTCTTTGATCATACATAAGTAGACTGAAGTAAACTGCTGATAGAGTGAAGATATTGTTCTCGGTGTTTCTCCTCTCGCTTTGTTTGTCACATTACGCCTATAAGCTTGCATAAAATGTTCATTGTGGCAAGGTGCCTTTGTTACTAATTCTGGTGGTGCTGTGTGCTTTCAGGAAACATGGTTCATTCACAAATGGAGCCATTAGGTAACCTACACCCATGCACATGGGTGTGTTTTACACATAAAACATGCAGTTACATGCGCCCCAAACACACACACAGTTGTAGAAACAGAGGGACTGAACCATAGTGTCACAGATTCACAGGCATCATCAGGCTGGAAGGGAGCCTCAAATGTCATCTTCTCCAACCCCTCTACAGTCAGCAGGGACACCTCTAACTAGATCAACCTGCCCAGGGAACCATTAAGTCTGATTTTCAATGGTTGCCCCATCCCTGGGCAACCTGTTCCAGTATTTTACCACTCTCATTGTAAAGGATTTCCTCCTTACGTCCAGCCTAAATCTACCCTGCTCCAACCTAAAACCATTGCCTCTTGTCCTCTTACCACAAGCCTTTCTAGGCAGTCCTTCCCTGGCCTTGCTATAGGTCCCCTTTAAATATTGAAATGTAGCAATAAGATCTCCCCAGAACCTTCTCCTCTCCAGGCCAAACAGCCTCAATTCTTTTATCGTGTCTTCATAGGAAAGGTGCTTCAGCCTCTCATCATGTTGGTGGCCTTCCTCTGGACCAGCAGGTCCATGTCTCTCTTGTGTTGGGGACCCCACAGCTGGACACAGTATTCCAGGTGAGGTCTCACCAGATCACAGGGGAAGGATCACCTCTCTTGACCTGCTGACCATGCTTCTTTTGATACAGCCCTGTTTATGTGCAATTTATGTTCAACAAAATAATTTTTTCAGTTTTCAGGGCACAAAAACTCATTGATTATGGACATATTTTGCTGTCTTAGACCTGGTCCAGCAGTACAATACACAGCTCAGAATTTTAGGGCTAGACACACACAACAGCCCAGGATATCTCACATGACACCTCTGTGACTCCTTATCATCAATATTGTTATTTACATGGAGGCAAGAGTGTTAAGTGAATACCTGCATCATGCAGCAAGGCGATAGGAGATGGAAAGGGATCTGTGGGGCTTGAGCCCTAGTCTGGCTTCTGTTCACTTCATTTATAAGCCCCACACAGTAGGATGTGGCCATGTTAGGGGGCTGGGCTGCTTTTCAAAGAGAACAGGTACCTAACCCCAGCGATTGCCCTCATTTAGTGGGAGACAGATGTCTCATTTCCAGGTTTCTCTGCAAATTACAGCTAGTCTTTCCATCAAGTAATTAAAAAACTGTTCATGTGCAGGACATGGCTAAGCTTCTTGCCAGCCCTGACTCTGTTCCCTGCTTGTATACCATTTGCATGCATCATGTAAAGGGATGATTTTTCTGTCATTCCTGAATTACTCCAATATATCTTAATTCTATTTTTTTTCTTCCTTTGTAATCTATGTTTTTCTAGTTACTACAGAATAAAGAGGGAAAAAAAACAATCCTCCCTTTTCTCCCCATCAACAACAGCAATCTTCTTCCTCCAGCTAAAGTCCAGTTGAGCAGAGCAGGTGAAATAGGACAGATCTGATATGTGACAAGAAGAAGCTCCTGAACTACAGGCCCCTGATTAGGGTGACTAGGGGAGGCCCTGGAGTCATTCCTGAGCAGGAAATCCTGTCAGCTGATGAAGGAAATGCTTGATGGTAACAGCAGAAAGAGTCAGGAGAAGAGTAGCATCATGTGAGCATCGATCTCACCTGAAACCAGGAAAGCTTTCAGAAGTGAGATCGTGAAGAAAGTGTTGGGCAAGTCATCAATCCAATCCCCTGGTCCCACAGTGGACATTGTCCCTTCTACAGATGACATCTGAATGACCTACATTGTCAGCAAGGATCTCTTCAGCTGTTAAGTGGAGGAGGAGTTACCTATGAAGAAGATAAATAAGCAGGTAATGATGCTATGTCACATCTGGAATGACATCCACTGGACAACACATTGGCCTCAGCAGGATATCCAGGGATCAGGACAGTAGCTCTTTGAGGTAAGGAAATGAAGATATGGGACACCTGAACTGGTGAAGACCCAGCAGAGTAAGGCAGGTGAATATGTCCCACCCTTGGCCAAAAGACCCAGACAAGCCTTCCTAACAGTGAGCATTTCCATGGCCAGAAGCTCCCAAGATGTTTGCTAACCACAAGGGGATGTGATGCATGATTCAGTCAGTTACCATAGGAAGTCCTCAGACCTGCACTACAGGTCTGGCCATGGAACCTGCAGCACATCCAGCTCTGACAACTCCATTCTTCTGTCTCCGTTTACAGGAGGTGCACAGCCATTGTCTGCAACTGGGCACTTTCCTGGATTTCCCTTCCTTGGCTTCCTCCTCAGGTAAGATGAGCCTGTGCTGCTGCGGTTGTTCTTGATAGTTGCTGCTTTGCCCCTTGCAGGGTCTTTTCCACCCCTAAATGGCTTCAAGTTGATGTGTGGAGCAACCAATACTCTGTGATGGGTTCCATTAACCCAGTTTGCACCCTGCAAGTTGTGTTTTAAAACCCCAAACCCTTCCTTGGAAGGCATCTTCTCTTTCTAGCCTTGGTAAACACGGAGTGTCCAATTGCAAAATACTGGTATTGTGCAGTATGGAAAAGGCTTTTCTCCCCCTGACTTTTATTACATACAATTGATTATACACCATTTTCCTCTCCTTCTGAGACCTGCACAATTGGACTCATGTTACCAGAAGAACCTGCTGTTACCCAGCCCCAGGGAGAAGAAACAGAAAACAGGAAGAAAACCACATTCCAAAGCTCTTAAAAGTTTTTTTTAAAACCCATTTCTCTATAAACCATCTTGCAGCTGTTCGTACCAGGGGCCTCGTGATTGTCACACACTGTCAGGGCCACCACAGCAGCTTATGTGTATTTTGTGTAACCATTTCTAGACAGAGATGAGCTCACTGCCCTCCCTCTCTGAGGCCACTTCTTCCTTTCATACTCAGGAAACAAATGTTTCACAACCTGCCAAGATGAGTGACCTCAAATAACCACCAAAAAAAAGCTCAAGAATGGAATGGGTTTGCTGAATCCTGCCTTCATGTGGGGTTTAACTGCTTGTTTGGAGACTGTGAAATAACAGAGGATGTCTAGTAGCAGAGACATAACAGAAGAGAAAATCAAGCCAGGGACATGCCCCAGAGATGTAAGTTCTAGTCTTGGTGGTTCAAATTTTGGGTCATACTTCCTCACCAGACTGGCCTGATTGCACAGCATCATGCACTGTTATACTTGGGATCAGGTAACAGAGTAGCCAAACAGTCGTGGGCACACTGAGATTTACTTACCCAGCATTACTCCTTTGGCTCTGTCCTCCAGACCCTGAGCTGGCCTGGTCAGCTCAAGCTCTGGGCTTTCTGCACCTCACTGCACTTGTTTGGAGTAGACAGGCCAGGGAAGAGCAAGAAGATAGTAGGATATGCAGTAATAGTCACAGAATCACAGAAACATCCAGGTTGGAAAAGTCCAACCAATAACCCTACCCTACAGGATTCACCTTAAAGCGTATCCCTAAGCACCACATCCAAACCATCCTTAAACACATCCAGGGTGGGTGACTCCACCACCTCGCTGAGCAGCTCATTCCAGTCACTGACCACTCTCTCTGGGAAAAACTTTTTCCTAATGTCCAATCTAATCTTACCCAGACTCAGCTTGAGGCCATTCCCCCTTGTTCTGTCTCCAATTACCTGTGAAAAGAGACCAGCAGCAGCCTCTCCACAAGGTCCCTTCAGGTAGTTGTAGACAGCAATGAGGTCTCCCCTCAGCCTCTTCTTTTTCAAACTAACCATCCCCAGCTCCCTCAATTGCTCCTCATAAGATTTATTCTCCAGGCCCTTCCCCAGCTTTGTTGCCCTCCTCTGACCCACTCCAGCACCACGACATTCACCTGGGATGAGCAGGGAAAGAGCACATGGGATATTTCTTGGATTGCCAGAACTTTACTCCACCTCTAAGCTCTTTTTCCCTTGGAAGTGGCAGGTCAGCTGGAGGCCCTTGCTCAGACCTTCAGTTGTAGCTCCTGGCTATACCACCAGCAGTATCTGGGACCAGCACTGCTCTTGGCTCTGCACAGGGAATGTATAGCACAGAGCATACACACACATAAATGACCATTTGCAGCTCTGCTCCCAGCTGGGCTGAGCTAGAGCCACCTCACACCATACGGCCTCTGTCTGCATCCTGCTGATACAAAGCCATCAGGTGAATAATCCTCACTGTCAGGTGAGATGAGTTTAACTGTGGAGCATTAGAGCTGGTGGAAACGGTTTGAGCTGCCAAATTCTTCTGGGAGGAAAGGGGGTGGGAGGATAAAAACATTTGAAAACACCCACCATCCTTTCTCTCATTGCCCTTCCTAACATCAAAAATGAGTTTGTAAAAGAGGAACCTTCCTTTTTATTATGGTGGTTCAAAGATCGCCTCATCATTTGGGTGGCTGTTATGGTTTATTCCTTGATACATGAGAGAAAGGAGGCTGACATGGAGGCAGTTTGTAAGATCCAAACTAGCCTACTTAACTGTGAGCATTTCTACAACCAGAAGCCCTCCAAATATCCTCTAATCACAATTACATATAAATACAGATCCACATACACTATGCTCCCTAGCTGTGAAAATTTCCATGGCTAGAAGCCCCCAGTTCATCCTCCGGTCATGGTTATGATTACATAGCCACACACACACAAATAAATAAGCAAATATATAATATTAATTTTTTTTTTCCTCAAGGAACCTCAAACCCAAGACTGTTTCTATTCTTTTGCTTGTTTGTTTGTCTTTTTCCAGGCTACTAGAGCTGATAAATCATTATGATTTCTTGAATTACTGCTGCATAGATCAGCTTTGCAGTTCTCTTTGCAAGTTTTGCTGCCCAAGAACGTAAAAACACTTTATGTGACTTAGCTATTTTTTTTTTTCCCTCAGTGACTGAGAAATGTGAAATGATTGGAAAGGAAGAGGAAATACTCGCTGCTGGGATATTGAGTAGCCTTACAAAAAGGATTTCAGGGTCGAATCCTGTCTCTGTTTACACTGTGTAAATCAGGTGTAACTCCAGTAAAGCTAATAGAGGTAGCCTGGTGTCAAACCCATGCGGATAAAAGGATCAGGCCCTCCTAAGCTTTAAAGTTATGAGTCTTTTCAAACTGCAGATCTACTGTCAACATTTCAGTGATTACTTCTCTTTTATTTTCCCCCAACACACAAACATAAAATAGTAACAAGATTATCAGATTAAAGAGCCAAAGAACAGCCAGTTTATTATACTCCTGCATCTAAAACACTCGAATCTTATAGGTTTCCTTCTCACTCAGCATCACGAGGGGGGAGATGAGTGTGTTTATTTTTATTTGACTTTCATTTTTTGTATTTTTTTTTTTAATGGCAGTGTAGCACAGAAAAGAAACCAACCAAAATATTACAAGTTACAGAGTGAGGCCAGCAAGACAGAAAATATTCCCAGTACATACAACCCCCCACCCCAAACCAACCGTTCCGAACATTACAACTTAACAACCCATAAAAACAAATCTTTGTTTTCTTTCTGTTAGTCTCCACAAAGAAGCAATGGCAGTACAAACAGAGCGAGGAGGACAGAGCTGTTTAAAGCTGGAAAAGGAAAAAAAAACGTGCAAATGCTGCATTCCTCCTGAGAGAGGGGAAAAAAACCCCCACAACTCAGCACCTCTGCATTGATATAAATTATTTAAATCAGAGGTGGTTTGTGTTAAGGGTCTCGAACAGATTGCATAACTGTTGCACAACTAATGTGTACAAGTGTGTCACTAATTTAATTTTAATTTTACTGTATGAGTTTGTATAAGATCCCCCAGCTGTCATGTGCTCATCATCTGTCACAGAACTATCACTAAGCCATGCTGGGCTAAGACAGGATTATAAACGATGAACTGCCATGTGCTCTAAATCTTCTTATTTGCCTAGCCTGGAAGGTATGCCCTGTAAAATTTGATTGGCAGCGTGCTCTATTCTGTCAATTGACTTTGAAGGCCTTTTCTATTGGCGCTTTGAGCAGATCTCAGTAGCTGTATTGACTGTCACCTGCTGACTCCAGCACGTGCCTGACCTCAGCCCCGCGCCGAAGCTCCTTGCCCGCTCCTCGCTCTGGTGGCACGTGCGGCACATAAGGGCATATGGCTGCCTAGTTGTGTGCAGAATAGAACAACCGAAGCCAAGCAGCCCCACACTGTTATTACGGCAGATGGGGGAAGCGTGGCATTCAATATTAAGACAGATGCCACCTCCTTATTCCACCTGTCTGGAACTTGGACATGGGACAGAATGAACTGTCTGCCTAATAATTAAGGAAACAAAGACTGCATTTATGGAGCTCGGCAGAGCACCGTACCCGCGAGGCATGCACAGATATAATTGTTGATGATAACAATAAGGAAATGTAGACTACTGCTCATCAGATGTTCAGATACGTACACACAATTACAGTAGGAAACTGTACTGTTCCCAGCTGCTTCGGTAGTCTTTTATTTAGGCTGGTTGTGTATTAAATTAAACGGGAGGGACAAGTTGGCTGGCATTATTACTATTATAAATAACGCTCTAAAATTACAGTGAAGTTCCTGAAATAACAAAGCGCCCACCGCGCCCCCTAACAGTCGCTGCTGCTATTGTGCTGTGCCCTTTCTTGCAAATTTGCTCTTTGCTTCTCAGTAGTCAACTGTTTTTGTAACAGCCAGAGAGAAGAAAAACATTCTTTCCAGGACCACTATTATTTTTTCACGTATTTTTACACAACAATTTGCCTCTTTTCTTTGGCGTTGTTAAAGAAATGATAACTGTGTTAAAAAGAAGGCCTGGCTCCTTGGCATTTATACTGTGTTACGTTTCTGTTATTTAATCCTACTTAATTTGGGACCAATTATTGTCGAACCCGCCGTGCTTTGTGATGGGAATGATTGTGCTGGAGAGGGCCTGATCCTTCCTTGGGTTTGAGCCTGGGCTTGCTGGGGTGGCACTGAGGCTGGGCTGGTGGCCTTGGTCACGTTGTGTGATTACACAAGGGTCTTTGGCCCTCGTGCAGAGGCTGAGATGGGGTCTGCAATGTTTGAGTGGACTCAGCGGCACCTACATGTTGTCTGGCCACAAGTCTCAGTCCTCCTGATCAGGCTGGCCTGAGATATGCACCTCTTTTATAAGGTGAATCCCTCCCCCGTGGGGGAAACCCCAACCACGGCCAAATCCAAGCGATGCTGCTGGGAGCAGCAGGCTCCCCCTTATGTATCTGCACACACTCCCCATCCCTGAGTCCATTTGAATTAGGTGCTTGGGTATAAAACTGACTGAGCAGGTGTGGGTGTATTGGCTGTGCAAAGATATTTCTCTGTAGAACCAATATACAATTAATGCCTATGACTGAGAACCTAATGTGAACCAGGAGGTATTTTTAGTATCTACTTACCTATCTCCAACCCTGTTTTAAACGGCCTGTGCTGATGTGATCACGCCCATCCTTAAATCTTTCTAATTATTGTTGTTCTCTTTTGACTGAATGAAATCAAAGGCAGCTTTAAAAAATCATCTGTGTGTCTGTCCTGGGATTTATCTTTAGATGGCAATTGGAAAAAAAAAAAAAAAAAAAAAAAAAAAGAAGAAAAAACCTCCTCAGTGGAACACCTGCAAGAGATTGAAAAGANTGCAGGAGCAAGTGTTACAGGCATTTGTGCTGTGTATACATTATGTACAAGATTAAGGACACACAGAGTACCTATTGTCTCAGCAAGCCACAGAAGTGAGCTTTTATGTTTATGTACCTGTATTTGCATACACATACTGGCATACATATATATATATATATATATGTATGGATGTATATTAAATCTCTAGAAAGGAAAAGTAACAATTGGATTTTTAAGATCCAATGTAAAAAAAAATTACATGCAAAAAGTAATAAAAGATCACAACAATAAGCAAAGCTTGATCTTCATATTTGTGTACATATATAAATATAGATACTAATTTAGAAATGTACATTTAAATGTTTACAATGTAATGGATTAATTGCACATCATAGCTGTACGTGTGTGTGTGTGTTTAAATATATACACAGATAGGCATCCTGAACCTATAGTAGTTCTTTAATAACACTCATAGATTGTTCTATACTAAATTATAAGAGATGCATTTAAACCAGACAGCTCCTCCCTGGGAAAAAAAAAACCAACTACCAGACACATGAGATTCTCCACAGCACAGAAATGACCTGCAACAAACTGCAAAAAGTAACTGAAGGATGAAGTTATTTCTTTCTTTCTCTCTCTCTTTCTTTCTTTCTTTCTTTTCTTTCTTTCTTTCTTTCTTTCTTTCTTTCTTTCTTTCTTTCTTTCTTTCTTTCTTTCTTTCTTTCTTTCTTTCTTTCTTTCTTTCTTTCTTTCTTTCTTTCTTTCTTTCTTTCTTTCTTTCCTTCTTTCCTTCTTTCTTTCTTTCTCCATTTATCTCTTTCTCTTTCTTTCTCTTTTTCTTTCTCTCTTTCCCTTTCTCTCTCTTTCTTTCTTTCTCTCTTTCTCCATTTATCTTTCTCTCTTTCTTTCTTTCTTTCTCTTTTTCTTTCTCTCTCTCTTTCTCTTTCTCTCTCTTTCTTTCTCTCTTTCATTCTCTTTCTCTTTCTCTCTCTTTCTTTCTCTTTCTTTCATTCTTTCTTTCTCTCTCTCCTTTCTCTT
>VWZE01023201.1:192011-207420 GCA_013396675.1 Eubucco bourcierii
GAAATTGTGCATGTGAGGGCCAGCAGAGGGAGGAGAGGGTCTGTCAGCCCATGGTACACAGCCTGACATTTTCCAGTCATGCATATTTTCCTACAGTGGTGAAGGTTATTTTCAAGTGGAAGGAGAAACCTTCAAAAATTCCAATAGGTCTAAATGGGATTTTGTGAAAAGTCTTGAAAGAAAGTGTGTGTCTGTGGGGGGAAAATATATATACTAACACAAACAAACCAACCAAACCACAAAAACTACTCTAGGAGATTGTCAGAATTAGCTGGTGGACTGCTGCAAGAATTGGTATCTGGGCTACTCTCCTTTCCCCCCCCCCTTTTCCAGTCTTGGGAATAATATATAAAAGGGAGATCCCTTTAAGCTTTCTGTGTACCTTTTTGCAACCCCTCCGTGCACTTGTTCCTGCATACAGCAACTGTCTAGCAGCTCCCACCTGACTCTTCCTCTGCCAAACTGCTCCTATCACCAAGGAATCACAGCTCTGGAAGCTGAAAGCACAGTGTTGCTGGGCAGAGGGTAGAGATGAAGGCTGGCTGCTTGGCAAGCTCTCTTTTCCATGGGTGCTTGCAGCTTGGTTGGATTTCACTGCCTAGAATCGCAGGCAGTATTATAGCACAGGTGTGAATGGAGAAGTATTAAAACATATAAAGAAACACAATTCAGGTGAACCACAGATTAAGAGCTGCTAAGAAGACACAATCTGCGCTGTCTTGAAGGGACATAGTGCAGAGGATGCTGCTGGTCTCTTCTCACAGGTAATTGGAGGCAGAACAAGGGGGAATGACCTCAAGCTGAGGCTGGGGAGGTTTAAATTGGACATAAGAGAGGGAGTGGTCAGGGTCTGGAATGAGCTGCCCAGGGAGGTGGTGGAGTCACCCACCCTGGATGTGTTTAAGGGTGGTTTGGATGTGGTGCTTAGGGATACGATTTAAGGTGAATCTTGTAGAGTAGGGTTCTAGGTAGGATTTAGTGATCCTGAAGGGTTTTTCCAGCCTGGATGTTTCTGTGATTCTGTGATTGTTTCTTTCATGTTACCAAGCAGGCAAAAGGGATGCAATACAGAAAACCTGTGTGAGTGCAGGGTGAGGAGAGAAATAATTTAGAAATGCCTGCAGTAATATCTGAATGGAAGTGTTACCCTGCAAGTCATTCTTTTAAAGACAAAGAAACTGCTTAAAATTATAAAGTTCCAGACCTGGGCACATATGGCATAACTGCATGGTAATAAAGAAATGGCCCATTAAGGAATTAAATGCCTGTCTAGCATCCACCATGTCTGTTTTATCTCAGGACCTATCATAATAATTGCTTGGTAACAGACTGAAAATATAAGCGAGTGTTCCACCATAGACCCAGGAGAATGAAGAAGACAGGTTCCATTTTAGATATGATGTTACATCCAGGCAGCAGCAATTGTAAACCAGCAATGTTTTTAGGTCTTTGTACTTCAAGATTTAAAGACACAGATCAGACAGTTACATATAGTGACCTGTACTAGTAGGAGGTGTCCCTGCCTATGGCAGGGGGTTGGAACTAGATGATCCTTGAGGTCCCTTCCAACGTTACCATTCTATGATTCTATATTTATGTTCTAGAGATTTTTATACCCTATTACCTGGCAGTTACTTAGGATGAGAAAATACTGAATGTAATGTTTGGATATATTTAGGGAGGTCATTGTCTCCTTGTACTTGGCTTTGGTGAGGCCACACCTTGAGTCAGTACTCAGGTATGTAACAAGTGCACACCAAGTCAGTACCAAGGTTCAGCTTTGGGCACCGCAATACAAGAGAGATGTGGAGGTGCTGGAGTGGATCCAGAGGAGGGCAACGAAGCTGGGAAAGAACCTGAAGAATAAATCTTATGAGGAGTGACTGAGGGAGCTGGGGATGGTTAGTTTGAGGAAGAGGAGACTGAGGAAAGACCTCATTGCTGTCTACAGCTACCTGAAGTGACATTGTGGAGAGGTTGCTGCTGGTCACTTCTCACAGCTAATTGGAGACAGAAGAAGGGGGAATGGCCTCAAGCTGAGTCTGGGGAGGTTTAGGTTTTCCATTAGGAAAAGTTTTTTTCCCAGAGAGTGGTCAGTGACTGGAATGAGCTGCCCAGGCAGGTGGTGGATTCATCCACCCTGGATGTGTTTAAGGATGGTTTGTATGTGGTGCTTAGGGATATGCTTTAAGGTGAATCCTGTAGAGTAAGGTTGTACGTTGGACTTGGTGATCCTGAAGGTCTTTTCCAACCTGAATGTTTGTGTGATTCTGTGATTTAAAACCAGTTTCCCACTAACCATCAGCCAAACCAGACTTATTTCTGGCTTAACTTTCAAGATAATCAGGAAATGTCAAAATATTATGTGATATTTGGAAAAGGGCTCCTAGTAAAACTATTTTGAACCCATAAAAGTGAAGAAAACACTGAGAAAATCCTGTTCATAGGTAGATGTAACTTATTACAGCCATGGAGAGCAGATAAGTGTGTTCTGCATGCCTGGTCACACCCAGCTGAGTGAATATAGATTTTGGTGGTATAAAATATTCTCCCAGCAAGTCCAAAACACCTTGTCCTGCTTCTTGCAAAAGATGAGAAGATCAAGGCAGCCATTTCTACAAACTACCACCAGGAAGCCTCCTTACAAGAAAATCCCATCCCAATGCACTGTTGCAGGGAGTTGCTGCAGAAGCTCTTTGTTCCCCTGCAGGCCAGTCCATCTGCCTCCAAGAGTCTAGACTTGATCACAAATGTATTTTTAATGCACTAGTGAAAGCATTTACTTAAAATTATCTCATTTATCCTCAGGGGATTTTCAATTAAATGAACACATAATAATTATTTCCTTTAATTACTCATCTTTGCTTACCTAAAGCTAGGCCACCTTTGCCCTGTTACACATCTGAGAGCTGTCAGATTGATTCATTATTATTTATTGGTTGTTTATTTTCAAAACATACCTATGTCCTGTGTGTATTTAATGAAATGCTGCTGGTGTCAGAGGGATGTTTTCACTGGATGTTGACAGCATAAGCTCAGTTCCTACATGGTGCTTGGCTTTCTTTTCTAATGCAGAAAACAAACTGCAGCAGCAGTTACAGGGAGCTACCAGCATCTAAAGATAGTCTCTGAGGCCTTTCCTCATTGTGTCACACTTAGAATCACAGAATGGTAAGGTTGGAAGGGACCTCAAGGATCACCTAGTTCCAACCCCCTGCCATAGGCAGGGACACCTCCCACTAGTACAGCTCACTCAAGGCCTCCTCCAACCTGGCCTTGAACACATCCAGGGAGGGAGCAGCCACAACCTCCCTGGGCAACCTGTTCCAGTGTCTCACCACCCTCACTGGAAACAACTTCCTCCTAACACCCAGTCTAAATCTCCCCTCTGCCAGTTCAAACCCATTGTCCCTTGTCCTGTCATTGCAAGACCTTGTCAATAGTCTCTCCCCAGCCTTCCTGTAGGCCCCCTTCAGATACTGGAAGCTACTATAAGGTGTCCCCAAAGCCTTCTCTTCTCCAGGCTGCAGAGCCCCAACTCTCTCAACCTGTCCTCATAGCAGAGCTGCTCCAGCCTTCTGAGCATCTTTGTGGCCCTCCTCCAGACCTGCTCCAACAGTTCCATGTCCTTCAAACATTACCAAACATGAATCTCATCCTCATACTATGTGTTGCCAAGGCTTGTCCTAGATGGAGGATATGAAATCACAGAATCACAGAACGTCAGTGGTTGGAAGGAACCCTGAAACGTCATTTAGTTCAACCCCTCTGTCAGAGGAGGATCTCCTACATTAGGTCACACAGGAATGCATCCAGGTGTGTTTTGAGAGAAGGAGACTCCACTACCTCCCTGGGCAGCCCATTCCAGGATTCCACCGCACTCACAGTGAAAAAAGTTTTCCTCATGGCTACATGAAACTTCCTATGTCTCAGCTTCCACCCATCGCTCCTTGTCCTGTCACTGGGCATCACCCAGCAGAGCCTGGCTCCAGCCTCCTGGCACTCACCCTGCACATATTTATAAACATTGATGGGGTCACCTCTCAGCCTCCTCTTCTCCAAGCTAAAAAACCACAGATCCTTCAGCCTCTCCTCATGAGGAAGATGTTCCACACCCTTAATCATTTTTGTGGCCCTACGCTGGACTCTCTCAAGCAGTTCTATGTGCTTCTTGAACTGAAGAGCCCAGAACTGGACACAACAATCAAGATGTGGCCTTACCAGGGCAAAGTAGAGGGACAGGAAAATCTCTCTCAACCTACTAACCACAGCCCTTCTAATACATTCCAGAATGGCATTGGCCTTCTTGGCCACAAGGGCACATTGCTGGCTCCTGGGCAACCTTCCATCCAGTAGGACCACCAGGTCCTTTTCACCTTCACTGCTCTCCAGCAGGTCAGTCCCTAGCCTATGTTGATACCTGGGGTATCAGTATAGGGTTCATTCTTCCAAGGTTGATTGTCATAAGTCTAGTCCCCAGAACAACTCACTAGGAAATCCCAGTCACATCTACTGTCCTTGGTATCTTTGATGATGAACAGGATGAGAGGATACATCTCTCTGGAATATGCAGCACCAGGGAGGTCTAATTCTGTTTTCAAGCTCTACACCTAGTCCTCAAGCCTCTGCCAGCCTGTAAAGTTTTGCTTAGCGTGGGAACTTCTAAATACCTGAATGATCTAATGACAAAGCCTCTGCACAGTCTCACCTCAAAATACCAAAGGCAGAGACACAGCAAGAATAGGATGAAGAACAAGTTCCTGAACCCAAAACCTGAAGCATTTGCCAGCCCAGGATCTTGTAAGCAACAATCACCTCCATCACTGCCCAAGTTCTGGTGGTTTTGCCCTTCTTCACATCCCCACAAAGCTTCCCACAGATCCTGAAACCTGCTGATTTTGCCTTAGAGAGCAGCACACAGACAGTCAACTGGGATGCAGACAAAAAAGGGCTGGACAATACCTTTTAAGCCAACATTAATGTGACCGATAAATTAAATTATTTTTATTGAAACTATGAATTTCAAACCAGATCTCCCACTCCTTACCCACTGTTCCTTCAGGCCTTGCCAGGTCTCACCTGCCTCTTTCCAGGCTCCCACCCAGACTCTGTTATGCTCTTCTTTTAAAATTGCATATTGATGCCCTAAGGAGGGGGGCAAATAAAATCGATCTTCCTTACACTGCTGAGCAGCCTCCAGCACCGGTGAATCAGGGAAAGACTCTGTGACTTTTACTTCCCACAGAATCCCCTCGGGCAGGAAGGAGTCCAGGTCGAGTTGTTTGTTCTTTAAATCTCAGCTGCATGTGGTGCAGCCATGTAGGGAGCTTTTTTTCTACCAAAGGAAACAGCAAACATTTTCAGTCTCCTAAATATTGCCAGTTGTTCAACCACATCCTGAAATACTGCATGTTTGCTTCCTGGGAACTGCAGCCCTGAAACAGTTTTTCTGAGACACCAAACTGACCTGGGGAAGGAACTGTAATGTCACCATAAGACTAAAAGCAGCTTCCCATAGGAATTATTGCAGCTGAGCACTTCTAGAGAACCACAGAATTGGAAAAGACCTCTAAGGTCATCAAGTCCAACCTGTGACCTAACCCTTCTAATTAACCATGGCACTGAGTGCCTCATCCAACCTCCTGGATGAGAGATCTTTTTCTAGAGATATCTTTTTACAATTCAGTCCCAATCTACATTTGCAGAAGTCTAAGTCCCTCTTACTGTGATCACAGCCAACCAATCTTTTAAAAACAACCTTCCCCCCCCACCAGAAAGGGTCAGAATTACCTCTCTGCAGAACATTTGGTGAGGGTTTTTTTTTTTATTTCAGTGAAATTACATGACTGGCCTCTTGTAAACAACAGCAACAGCCTTCATTAATGTAAGGTTCTTAAAACTGTTTTCCACTGGGA
This sequence comes from Eubucco bourcierii, assembly GCA_013396675.1. Lineage (NCBI taxonomy): Eukaryota > Metazoa > Chordata > Aves > Piciformes > Ramphastidae > Eubucco > Eubucco bourcierii. The sequence continues at coordinate 197,927 of VWZE01023201.1, forward strand.
GACATCATACAAATCTATGTGGACATTAAATACTGGCAAAGGACTGAATAAAATCAGCATGATACACTACTGGTATCCTCCTCTGGAAAAATGAAACATGCCATGGATAGAAGATTTCAAAGGGGTTCACAAATAAACCTTCAGTGAACATGACCGACATGCTCACATGTGTGAAGCTAGTCATGTACATATGCACTGGCAGGATCAGGGCTTACAGAACCAGGACACAGGGGGAGTTAGAAGATAATTATCCAAAGAGACCTACAATAAATATCTGTGGGCCAAACAGCACCATATGTACTGTATATTGATTTGGTAGTAAAGGGATTACTTGAGTGATAGTGTCTATCCTGTATATTATTCAAATACAACAGATGGGAAATTGGCATGCCACGTAAAATACAAAATTCAATATTCACCCAAGTGGGCTGAGAAATTATCATAAACCATTTATGAATATCCCTCAACCATGAAGCCTAATAATAAAATAAAATTAAAAATTGGAGCTCTCAACACTGTCGATTGGTAGAGACGGTGGTGTACTCTGGAATAAGGGTCCTGTCCTGCTATCCAAACTCATCCTAGGCTGTGTCTTCCTCTGCAGATGGTCCCACCAGACCTAATAGAAGGTACTGAAGACAAAAGAAGCAGTCCTTGATTCCATCCTGAAGAGGAATGATAATCAGGAAAGCAGTTCGGACGAACATCAGGAATAGTGTGGCCAGCAGGAGCAGGGAGGTCATTCTCGCCCTGGACTCTGCGCTGCTTAGGCCACACCTTGAGTACTGTGTCCAGTTCTGGGGCCCTCAATTTAAGAAGGACATTGAGGTGCTTGAGCATGTCCAGAGAAGGGCAACGAGGCTGGTGAGAGGCCTCGAGCACAGCCCTATGGAGAGAGGCTGAGGGAGCTGGGATTGGTTAGCCTGGAGAAGAGGAGGCTCAGGGGAGACCTTCTTGCTGTCTACAACTACCTGAAGGGTGGTTGTAGCCAGGGGGAGGTTACCTTCCTCTCTCAGGCAAGCAGCACCAGAACAAGAGGACACAGTCTCAAGCTGTGCCAGGGGAAGTTTAGGCTGGAGGTGAGGAGAAAGTTCTTGACTGAGAGAGTCATTGGCTACTGGAATGGGCTGCCCAGGGAGGTGGTGGAGTCACCATCCCTGGAGGTGTTCAAGGCGGGTTTGGACGTGGCACTTGGTGCCATGGTCTAGTCTTGAGGTCTGTGGTAATGGGTTGGACTTGATGATGTTTGAGGTCTCTTCCACCCCTGGTGATGCTGTGATACTGTGAACCAAGAGGTTTAAAAGAAGTAAAGATATGTTTTATTGCTCTGTTTTTCACGAAATGGCAAAAACAGAGCTGTTTGACTGAATGAGAATGGGAAGATTCAACAGTCCCAGGCAAAGACATCAGCATATTGAAAGCACCATGACTACAGAATTCACACAGAATATTTCACCTAAGGCAGCCAATACAATGCAGTGCTCTCTGTTCACCCCTCAGTCTGCTGAAAAAACTATTAAACAGAGACTTCAAACAATAATCTCTTGCAGGGGATAGCATCATCATCAGCCTTCTTTCCAAGGTAGACTGCTGTTTTACATTGGCCACGAGGTGCACAACAGCAGTCACTGAGGTGTTTGGACATTGTGACCAGCAAAAACAGAAACCAGATTAGAAACAAGGCTCCAGTCTCCAGCAACCTATTGGGCTCTTCACATTTCTACAGACAAGGAGGATTAGCAGGCACATTGGCCAAAACCAGTTGCGGCCTACTTTGAAACCCATGGGTATGGGTCATGCAAACAGTAAGAACTGTGGGCAACTCAAATATTTGGAAGCCCAAAAGAGGTTGCTTTCTGATCAAAGACAACTTTAAGACTGCCCTCTTTGAGGAGGGGTTTTTTTTTTTCTCAACAAGGATAAATTTTGGGCTGGGACCCTGATGGGGAGAGAAGGGAGGTTTGAGTGTTGCAGTTTAATTTCTGCAGGAATCAACCTCAGCAATTTTGGCTGGAAACAGCCTTTACCTAGAGATAAGGACATTGAGCATAGTCTAGTAATAAGCAATTTCTGTTTTACAGAGAACAGCTCATACCAGGTCTTAAGTGGGCAGCCAAACTGAAAATTAAGAATATCCTCTGTCTTCCTTCTGTTAGTTTAGATGCCTGAGAGATGGTTTTGTCTAGACTGAGTTATTCCACATTCCTGATAAACCTGTCTTTAAGCTGTTAAGAGTATTGACAGGAAGTTAGCCAACATGGTACCATCTGGACCAGGTCTAGCCAGTCTCCATAACCATGACCTGCCATTCTCAGGGTTGCTAACCAGAGAAGGAAAAGCTACCCCTCTCCACACACATTTCTATCAGTAAATCATTCTGGAAATAATAATAGAACTGCAGATTTTTGAAGATCTGATTCTCCAGAAGCAAAGTCCTTTGGAAATGCTGCATGTTCTGCAGCATCTGTACTTGTATAAAAAAACCCAAACAAACAAACAAACAAACAAAAAAAAAACCAACCAAACAAAAAACCCCAAAAAACCAACAAACCAAACAAAAAAAAAAAACAGACAAAAGAAAAAGAATGCTTATTGTGGGTAACTCTGCTGAGAAAAAAAAAAAAATTAAAGGTTTGCTCTCACCCATAGACAAGTTTTTCAGAGTGAAACAGAAATAATTCAGAAGGAATTTATAGTCAGAGGGTTAATCCTCAAACAACACACAAAAATAAATTACTTGATTTTTAGTATTTCTGAGCATCCAGCAGCCTCATTCAGCTTTCTCCTAGAAAGAAGAGCCACCTGTTAGAGCATTGCAATGTGGATTTATCTCTTAGTCTTCGGGAAAAAACAAAGCAAAACAAAACAAAACAAAACAACAAACCCCTCACTCTTTTCTGCTCTTCCAAGATCAATTCAGTGTTGTACATCTTGGCACTCAACTCTGCTCCGTCTGCAAACATCTATAGAGAGGTCTGCTTGCATGAATTACAATTCCTCTGCTAAACTGACTACACTCCTAGGGTATAAATGCCTTTGTAATTAAATTTCAAGAATTTAGAGGATAACTAGACTGGGAAGTTATAACTGCTTCATCTCTCAGGCTTTCTCTTTGATTCCCTACACTTCTTCTGTCTTGCCTGTAGAGACCACATAGTTATCCAGAATCTTTATGCTTCAGAATACACTGCATCCAAAAGCCACTGTTCATAAGATAAACTAAAGGCACAGCTCAAGGGCCATGAAGATGCTCAGAGGGCTGGAGCAGCTCTCCTATGAGGACAGGTTGAGAGAGTTGGGGCACTGTAGCCTGGAGAAGAGAAGGCTTCCAGGAGACCTGATAGTAGCCCTCCAATATCTGAAGGGGGCCTACAGGAAGGCTGGGGAGGGACTATTGACAAGGTCTTGCAATGACAGGACAAGGGGCAATGGGTTTAAACTGACAGAGGGGAGATTTAGACTGGATGTTAGGAGGAAGTTCTTTCCAGTGAGGGTGGTGAGACATTGGCACAGGTTGCCCAGGGAGGTTGTGGCTGCTCCCTCCCTGAAGGTGTTCAAGGCCAGGTTGAAGGAGGCCTTGAGTGAACTTGTACTAGTGGGAGGTGTCCCTGCCTATGGTGGGGGGTTCGAACTAGATGATCCTTGAGGTCCCTTCCAACCTTACAGAATCTGTGATTCTGTGATTCATTATCACCAAATGTGGTAGCTCCTTCAAAGAGACAGATGGAAAAGGGAGGGTGAGGTGCAAATGTCCTTCCATGGTTGTGCACAAGGGAAGAGTCACCACTTGGATCCAGTCCTTGTGATAACAGTAGTGAGCAGATCTGTGATACAGAGCTTTTCACCTGAACTCAAACACTTTACAGACATGAACTAGATTTCACAGTGACAAATCCTGATGGTCAGTCATGGGAAGGAAATCTGATTCAGGTCTTCAAAACATTTTCTCCAGCACTCACATAAAGCAATTGTTTGTGATTTTATTCTTTTCAAGCCATTGACATCTCCTTCCCTCATCGACTCTTCTTCATTGCCTAGCACAGAAGCAGCACCAGATTATCAGCACAGAACACCACAAGAGACCCTCTTAAATCCATGGTAAATGAGTTTCCTGACTTTCAAGACCCTGCAGCTGTCCCTGTTGATCCTGCTTAGCCTAAGGCAAAGAGCTCCATGAAGCTCCTCTGCTCACCTTTTTATACACTGACTTGAACTTTGAGGTCATTGGGCCACAGGCTGAAGATGTGTCTTTGTTCTCGGCAATCGGGATTTGGTGTGTAGACCAAAGCAGCTGCTGGAACACTGTTGGTGTCAGTTTGGCATCCTGTGTTTGAGAGAACAGGGATGTGGCCCTTTTTCCATCCTTTCTGTGGCAACACCATCTCAAACCCATGCTTTGGCCACTACTTTCCTTGCCATCTTTTTACAAATAAAGATGTGTCTTTGTTCTCGGCAACAGGGATTTGGTGTGTAGACCAAAGCAGCTGCTGGAACACTGTTGGTGTCAGTTTGGCATCCTGTGTTTGGGAGAACAGGGATGTGGCCCTTTCTCCATCTTTTCTGTGGTAACATCATCTCAAACCCATGCTTTGGCCACTACTTCCCTTGCCATCTGTTTTACAAATAAGGATTTCAGGCTGTGATCTTCCACCATCTTAGCTGCCATGCAAACTGACTGCTTCTCATCCTCCCAAGAATAGTAACTTCTACCTGTAGCATTGAATTTGCATCCAGACATCTGATCACAAAAGCACAAGCTCTTTTTCCACCCCTACTGCTTAAACATTTGCCTTACAAGTGACAAGCCAAGTCAGTTTTGCAGCTGTGCAGGGTTTTGTGCCCTAAAGTAGCTGGTCACTAATGTGCCATTACTATAATTAAGAAATACAGGATGATTCAGTAGCAAAAAGGGGGGAAAAAAAAAAGGCAGAAAAAAAAGAGAAGCCCCTTGCAACATAATTGGTCACTGCTATGAATCTTTACTCAGGGGACAGATAGCACGACTAGAGGTAATAGCTTACACACGTATTCTTGAGCTGTGCAATAGATGGAAAAGTGTCCCAGATGGATTGGGTAGGGGCTTAGTTCCGGGATTATGATGAGACAGTGGGTAATTATTGAGTGGCATTGCCTCAGCGCTGATTATATCTGCAAGCTTGTTCCTTTCCTTCAGAGGGAAGCATTGATAAAGATAAACCATGCTGCTCTATGTCCTTCATGTAGCACAAAACAACACATTTCAATCTAACAGGATCAGGTCTCCACTTTGATCACAATCTGTTACCTAGATGTCTTTGCAAATTAATCAGCCCTGCTTGTTTAGCTCCAGTCAGTTTGTACTGCTAAATTAATAAATGTACTAGAAGCAACAGAATACATAATTAAATTCTACAGTTTAATCTCCACATAATAATTTTGACCTTAGTCTGGGGCCTCTGTTATAGCCAGCAACACATTGAATAGACACAGACCTTGCAATGCAGCTTACATGAACAATCTACCTTGAATGATTACTCAGGGGCACCATAATCAAGAGCTACCAAAATCAGAGAAAGCAGGATGCACAATTAGGAAAACAAAATTGTACCCACAGATTTTGGGTTTTTAAAAATAAAAAGGAGCTAAAGCAGTATAGGCAGGCATCTACCTCAAAAGAAAAAAAAAAAGGAAAAAGAAAAAGAAAAAAATAAGAAGAAAAAAAAAGAAAAAGAAAAAGAAAAAAGAAAAAGAAAAAAGAAAAAGAAAAAAGGAAAAGAAAAAGAAAAAGAAAAAAGAAAAAGAAAAAGAAAAAAGGAAAAGAAAAAGAACAAGAAAAAGGAAAAGAAAAAGAAAAAGAAAAAAGAAAAAGAAAAAGAACAAGAACAAGAAAAAGAAGAAAAAGAAAAAAGAAAAAGAAAAAAGGAAAAGAAAAAGAAAAAGAAAATAACAAGAAAAAGGAAAAGAAAAAGAAAAAGGAAAAGAAAAAAGGAAAAAAGAAAAAGAAAAAGGAAAAGAAAAAGAAAAAGGAAAAGAAAAAGGAAAAGAAAAAGGAAAAGAAAAAGGAAAAGAAAAAACGAAAAAAGAAAAAGAAAAATAAAAAGAATAAAAAGAATAAAAAGAAAAGAAGAGAAAATAAAAATAGAAAAAGAAAATAAGAAAAATAAAAATAAAAGAAGAAGAAGAAGAAGAAGAAGAAGAAGAAGAAGAAGAAGAAGAAGAAGAAGAAGAAGAAGAAGAAGAAGAAAATAAGAAAAAAAAAAAAAAAAAAAGAAAAAGAAAAAAGAAACTCTGCCTTGATTCAATCAGCCATGAACATTGATTTTGTATTTCCAATATCTGCATCAAATGCAACCCAGAAGAGCAGAGGACAATTTATGGTCTTCTCAGGAGCACTTGCATATTTCTGAGAGAAGAATGGGCCCTGTCATAGAATCATAGATTCACAGAATGCTAGGGCTTGGAAGGGACTAGAGGTCATCAAGGAGAGCGAAGCAGGACCATGTAGGGCAGGTCACACAGGAACACATCTAGGTGCCTTTTGATGATCTAGAGTAAAAACCATCTTTTTTTCTCACGTTGAGATACACCCTGGATACATGGTTCATATGTGAACTTAAGACCCTTTTATGAGGTTTCTGACCTCCCCATAAGTTTGTGTCTTATTAAGGTACAAGGAGGTACAGATCTACAGAGACAATTTGAATCAGAGGTTCTGCTTTGTTGTACCACTGGTTTAGATCTCAGTTTTATGTTGTCACACTTTGCTTTGAGCGTTGGTCAGTTGTAACACTCTTGGTCTGACTCTTTAGGGCGGGGATGGTATCCTTCTGACTTTGTCAATTCTCTGTCACATTGCTCTCTGGACTCTTGCTAAGGGTTGTCATCAATGATTTAGTAGAACAACGGCAACAAATGCATGATGAAACCACTCTCCAGCTCTCTACCTAGATGATTTGTTCCACAACACATAAAATGTCTTGATAGCCACTAAACAAGAGAAAGTAAGCAAGGTAGACATACTAAGTTTACTGGTGATTTTGGTACACAGCTTGATACACAGCCTGGGACTCTTGGTGAGATCTGAGAGCTTGCTGCAGGCAGAGTTTCTGAAGGTGTTTCCACATTGGAATGTGTAGTGGGGTCACATATAAAGTTACTGGGTGCTATAAAAAGTTAGTGGGTGTCTGAGAACCCTGATCTCAATTCTTACTTTACAGACATCATATACAGCTGGATTTTCCTGTATCCAGAATTTTCCTGTATCCAGACACCATGAATCTCTTCTTTCCATATGCATCTTTCTGAGGTTTCTTGGCTAAATAATAGGCTGAGTCTCAGATGATGTCTTGATGTGATCAAGCCAGATATTGCTCTCTTGGCTTTATGTTTTGTGCAGTAAGGTTGCAATATTCACCACGTTTACCAAGGACATACATACAGAGTAATCACAGAATCACAGAATTACAGGGGTTGGAAAGGACCTTTGAAGATCATCTAGTCCAGCCCCAGTGTCAGACCAGGTTCACCTAGATCAGGTTGCACAGGACAGTATCCAGGTAGGTTTATAATGACCTCAGAGATGGAGTCTCCACTGTATCTCTGGGTAGCCTGTTCCAGTGCTGTACCACTCAGAGTAGAGAAGTTCCTCCTCACATTTAGATGGAACCCCCTGTGTTCAAGTTTGTCCCCACTACCTCTTGTCCTGCCACTGGGCAGCACTGAATACACTGCATTAAGCCCCAGGATGAGCCCCCAGTCCCCATGTTTGCCTTGAGAAGAAAGCTCAGGGTCCCCAAGACAAAGAGGAATTCCTAGCTTCCACCCATTCAACATATTAGATTCTAACATAAAACAAGCAGTGATGAAGAATCAGAGAACATTGTAGCCTGGTTCAAAACCTCTCTAATTGACCAGGACCAATATGGTTTGGGCCCATCAGGCTGGAGGCAACAGCGATATCACGCTACAGCAGTTGAGCCAGATCTTCAGTCAGCATATAACACATCCTCAGAACATGTTTCTGTTGTACATAGCCCTGTTGTAATCAGTAAACTAAAACATTTGCTTTAAAAAAAATCAACATGTTTGAAGAAACAAAAGCAGAACAATGAAAACGTTTGGCGGTAATTGCGTTTATGCATTTCGCTTCAAATGTTTTGATTAAAAACCAGTTAGCTACCTTAAAGCTTTGTAACTGGGCATATTATCAGAAGCTCAAAGAACAGTTTGTCAGCCAACATTTGCTAGACCACATGAGCAGTGAAATGTACTGACTGAACTTGGACTCTTTGTCTAGGACTTTAACTGTGGTCGCTGGCACTGGAATGCTCTAAAGAACCAAAGGCAAATTGTAACATCATTCACAGATCTGCAAACAAATTCACACTGAACAGTCCCAGTGGGAGCCATGCTCAGGAATTCAGAATAATTTCGTGTTGGTGGTCAAATGAAGAGAGCCCTATGAAGAGAGGCTGAGGGAGCTGGGATTGTTTAGCCTGGAGAAGAGGAGGTTCAGGGGAGACCTTCTTGCTGTCTACAACTACCTGAAGGGTGGTTGTAGCCAGGAGGAGGTTGCTTTCTTCTCTCAGGCAACCAGCACCAGAACAAGAGGACACAGCCTCAAGTTATGCCAGGGGAGGTTTAGGTTGGAGGTGAGGAGAAAGTTCTTGACTGAGAGAGTCATTGGCTACTGGAATGGGCTACCCAGGGAGGTGGTGGAGTCGCCGTCCCTGGAGGTGTTCAAGGCGGGTTTGGACGTGGCACTTGGTGCCATGGCCTAGTCTTTAGGTCTGTGGTAACGGATTGGACTTGATGATCTTTGAAGTCTCTTCCAACCTTGGTGATACTGTGATACTGTGAAATTCTCCATGCAACAATGGCATGGGACAGCACAGAACTACAATTGACAGTGTCTGCTCATCCTAGGCGTGCAAGTTCTCTCCTCTCACTTCTGCTGGCAAGTTGTTTAGTCTCTGTGTGCTCACAGGAAAATGTCTGTGGCCAAGGACCATTCATTAAAGGAACAAAGTTTGATTCATAAGTTGTGATTCGAGCTTGTTTACCATTTACCTCATTGTCTTTCTCCACCACTTACCAAGGTTTAGACATAGCTCACTGCAGAATGTGGTAAATGGGTGAATTGGAAACCTGTGGACCAGATAAAGCTGTTTCTGGAAGCTTCCAGCCCATAATAATGTTTTATTCTAATGGGAACAAGAAGAGATGTAGTAGCAAGTATAATGGATAAACTCTGAAAAGGAATCATCTACCAAAGCAAAGGCATCATGAGAGATAGCAACACAACCTGCTGAAAGGTAACCAGAAACAGGAGTAAATCAGCATCACCAAGCACATGCTGCAAAACTTGTCCCTGCCAGCACAGGACAGAGAAAAGTATCCTCCAGCTCTGCAGTTCCTGAGAAGAGTTATGGATGGATGGATGGATGGGTGGATGGATGGATGGATGGATGGATAGATGGATGGGTGGATGGATGGGCGGATGGACGGATGGGTGG
>VWZE01023202.1:14628-31931 GCA_013396675.1 Eubucco bourcierii
GGGGGGGGGGGAGGATTGGAGCACTGGGGCTTGTAGATTTAGTTTTGGGTTGGGGGAAAATTCAGGGGGTTGCTTATGGATTCTGTATCTGCTTTGTAATTTCTGTCTGTAACTCTCTCCAAATACAATTCTGTTTTTCTCCAATTCGTTTGAGAGCTTCACCCTGTCGGCTCTTTAAACCCATGACAGGTTGGAAGGGTCTTCAAGGATCATCTAGTTCCAACTCCCTGCCATAGTCACGGACACCTCCCACTAGTACAGCTCACTCAAGGCCTCGTCCAACCTGGCCTTGAACATTTCCAGGGAGGGAGCAGCCACAGCCTCCCTGGGCAACCTGTTCCGGACAAGTTAATAGACAAGTTAAAGGTAATACAGAAAGACAATCTCCTTCCCAGAAATCAGAGTCCCCAGGAGGGGCTCCCAACCACCCTTGCACCTTTTTCCCACTCCTCTACATTACCCTAGGGTTTGCCTTAGAGGCAAGGTGAGTTTGGAGGATCAGCCAGAGGGGTTAGAAGCAGAGTGGTTAGTTAGATTACTCAGCAGAGAGAAGACACGCTGGCTCCCCAAGAAAAACTGAGGGACTGTCTTATCTATGTTTGTGTCCTTGTTCTTATACATCTCAGCAAGCCTATGAGAGAAGTAGACATCACCAGTGTTTGCTTTTTCACAGTCTATAATCTTTTTTCATTAAAATATTCCATTTAGCCTCAAACCAGCACAAGGAAGGAAGAAAAAGTGGTAGATGCTAAACTGATTCCTCTGACTTATGGCCAAGACAGAAAGCTGCAGGTAACAAGACAAAGTTTGCAAGTCAGACTGATAACTGGGTACCAAGGTTCAGCTGCAGGTCCATAAGTTTTGTGATTTCACAGAGTGTGCTCATATCTGTCTGTAGAGTTAGAGTGATTTATATAAGCAAGCTTTAGTCACATTAACACTGTATTCTGAAAGCATTCATCCCTTCTGATTCTCCTACCAGGGTAGTCACAGTGGACTTAAATATGCTCAACAAGTGTGAGATCCTTGGATATCTTCCCAGACACTTGGGTCACTAAGCCAAATACAGTGTCCACGCAGCACATTGCTGATTCTTGAGACAGCTTTTCAGCCACCTAAAAGCAAAGCAGTTCAGTGCATGCACTAAATCCTCTCAAACTATTTTGAAAATCCCAAGGATAAAAAGACCTTCAGTTCTGTTTTGCTCATTCTGCGTTTTCAACTTTTAGATTCCTTTGGGTTTTACTTCTTTGTTTCCCTGGTGCATTCCTCACCATAAACCAAGCACTGTACTCAAATGTCAGGAGCTAGAAGAGGCTTTTTAATGACCTGTTGAGAATGAAATGAATAATTTAAAATTTACAATAGCTTTAAATTGGTTTTGCTTGTCGTAGGGTGTAAACTACATTACAGAGTGGGGGGATTTGTTCTCTTTCTGTTTACTTGCAAAGAAATGATACAAAATCCTGTCTCCTATTTTCTCTGTGTTAATTGGGGATTTAACTGTTGCCTCCTTTGCTTACAGTGGTGTACATCAAAGCCTTTAAAATCCATTTTAATTGTGCAGAGTGGATTTGGTCAATTACACTGGTAATCTTCCTGTTAATAATCATGTGAAAAGAAGACTATTTTGTATGTAAATTAATAGAGCAAATCAGTTGTCCTCTCATTGTAATGCACATGACAGGATTTGGCAGGACTTCAATAGGAAGTAAAAGTTTTGTGGATTATGTCCACGACCACATGTTTGCAGCCTACCTGCAGAAAGGAAATTGAGGTTTTTCTCCACATCCTCTTAAAATGTCCAGATTTTATCTGGTCACCGCCTAAATATCAGCTCATTAGGGTTTTTCTTTGGAAGAAATCTCAAACTGAGGGTTGTAATGATTGTAAAGTTGATGAAGATGGTCTAGATGTGCAGCCCAGACAGCATCTGATCCCTGGGGTGCAGCAAGAGGAGTGTGGGCAGCAGGGCAAGGGAGGGGATTCTGCCCCTTTGCTCTGCTCTCCTTAGACCCTATCTGGAGCCCTGTGTGCAGTTCTGGAGCCCTCAGCACATGGACATGGAAGGACACGGAATTGTTGGAGTGGGTCCAGAGGAGGCCATAAAGATGCTCAGAGGGCTGCAGCAGCTCTGCTATGAGGACAGGCTGAGAGAGTTGTGGATGCTCCCTCCCTGGAGGTGTTCAAGGCCAGGTTGGAAGAGGCCTTGAGTAACCTGTACTAGTGGGATGTGTCCCTGCCTATGGCAGGGGGTTGGAACTAGATGATCCTTGAGGTCCCTTCCAACCTTACCGTTCTATGATTTTATGATTCAGCAGCCTGCAGATAAGAAGGCTTCCAGGAGACCTTAGAGTAGCCTTCCAGGATCTGAAGGGGGCCTACAGGAAGGTTGGGGAGGGACTATGGACAAGGTCTTGCAATGACAGTACAAGGGGCAATGGGTTTGAAGTGGCAGGGGGGAGATTGAAAGTGGATGTTAGGAGGAAGTTGTTTGCAGTGAGGGTGGTGAGACACTGGCACAGGTTGCCCAGGGAGGTTGTGACGCACAGAATCACCCAATGTGATCTTTAACCATATTGGGTGCTTCTGTGCTTCACAACCTCCCTGGAGGTGTTCAAGGCCTGGTTGGATGAGGCCTTGAGTGAGCTGTACTAGTGGGAGGTGTCTCTGCCTATGGCAGGAGGCTGGAACTAGATGATCCTTGAGGTCCCTTCCAACCTTACCATTCTAGGATTCTATGATTCTATGAATGACTGTACAGTTCTAAAGCTGATGAAGACTTTGGTTGGTTGGTTGGGTTCTTTTGGTAACGTAACACTTACCAGCCCTATTCACAATGAGAACCTGTAGTTTAGTGCTGACAGACACATAGCAAAACAATCTCTGCCCATCTATAAGAAATCACAACAAAAATAAACAGATTCAAATATGAGGTCCTGCATGGGTTACTGGTGGGTATCTGCTCCATGGGCTGCAGAGGGACATCCTGCCTCACAGTGGTCTTCACCACAAGCTGCAAGGGAACCTCTGCTCCAGTTACCTGGAACACCTCCTCCCCCTTCATGTTCACTGACCTTTGTGTTTTCAGGACTGTTTCTCTCCCATGTCATCAGGAATCTCTCCCAGCTGCTGATGCACTTCTTTTTTCATCCTTTCTTAAATGTTATCCCAGAGGCACTTCTCCTGGACTCAGTCTTGTCCAAAGGCAGGTCTGTCTTGGAGGCAGGTGATATCAGCTCTTTTGAATGTGAGAGCAGCAGCATCTCACAGAAACCATCCCTGTAGCACCCCCCTCAATTACCAAAATCTTGCCATGCAAACCCAACACCTTGTCACGAGGAAAGATTTTGTTTAATTTTTTTTTTTTTTGCATTGAATGCTAAATATATTTCTGTTTGTTCTTAAAGTGTGCATGTCAGTGGTAGAAGTGAGGAAGAAAGGTAGATCAAGGACTGGTGTCACTATTCTGATACTGGATGAAATAAGGTAGATAACAAGATAAAAACTTTCAACACTTACAGATATTTGCCATTTGATTCAATAAGAGTATAATCAAACCAGCATGGAGTGCTTTCAGAAATCCTCCTTTTAATCCCTTTCTTAATTATAAGCACAGTGATGGTTTCTCAGAGATATAAGAAGAGCTGTCTTTTCTCTACACAATTCAAGTTCCCTTCCTGTACCCTCCCAAGGTGGGATTTCATTGTCCAAATATAAACATTTACAGGCCAATTGTAGTGTCCTGAGCTATTCAAGACATGGCAATGAGTAAAGGATCTATAAGGCATTTGCACTGCTCTGAATAGGCACTTGGAGTCTCTCCTCTGAAAAAAAGGAAGATCAAGACTCATATAACTGAGAACTAAAATGAGGGAGATGCACAGGAACAAGGTTATAGTGTAATGTATGAGTTAAATGCCATGTTGGATTTCAATACTGATCCTGCTTCCTGATAATGTTAACTATTTGTCCCAGGTTGGGAACTATAGGGTTAAAAAAATCCTCTAGGGTCTAGAAGGCTGTTACTCAATCCCATAATTCTGCTCTCTCTTTACAAACTCGCTGCGAGGCCAGCTCCTGCTCCTTTCCTCCTCCTCCAGCACTGTGTTGGGTGAGAGCCACTTTTATTGGGACAAACGTGTAATGAGCAGGCCTGGTTTGGGGCCTCCAGAGGCTTTTCTTTAGCCCTATGGATGGCAGAGGCATTGTGGAGGGGAGGGAGGATTGGCACACTGGGGCTTATAGATTTAGTTTTGGGTTGGGGGAAAATTCAAGGGGATTCACTATGGATTTTGCATACGCTTTGTAATTTCTTTCTCTATTTCTCTTTCCAAATATAATTCTATTTTCTCTCTAATTCATTTGAGAGCTTCATTCTGCCAGCTGTTTAAAAACCCACAACATCATTTCTGCAAGAAAGAAAAGCAGATCCCAAAGACTGTCTCTAGAAGTTGCTATGATATTAATAATCAATTACAAATTATTATCATTATTTATTATTATTATTAATATTATTATTAATATTATTATCAATATTATTACTCCCATTATTATATCATTAGAATTATTAATTTCTCTATGAACATGGATTTTTTTTTATTAGTAATATTTTTTAAACCAGAAAAATTCCCTGAGATTCTTTGCATTTTAGGTCGAAAGGAAATAGTTGCAGAGGATATTTATGAACACAGAATTGAACAGTTTAAACAATCAGAACTTGGAAAATAGGAAGGCAAAACCAGGAACAATTCTAAATGCTCACAGAGCCTTAGCATCAGCTCCAGCAGATGTACTCACGGCGCCTTGGTCCCTGAGTAAGTTCCCTCTACAAGGAGGCTTCCAAAACTCGCCATAATGATCCCGTGGTAAAATACAAAATATTCCAGGTAGAAGGAAGGAGAGAAGAGCTGAGTTGTTGCTGAGCTGCCAGTGCAAGCTGCAAACAAGTGGCCACAACAATTCCCAGTTAGTGAGCTGTGAATGGGGAGCTGCTCCTGGTGGAGAGTTGGTGCAGAAAGGCGGTCAGTGCAGAAAGGCAGAGGGTTTCTAAATCACCCCCCATTAAACAGATCATTTTGAAAATGAAACTGGCCAATAGGCAGTTTCATTTGTTCTGCCCAATGAATTCAAAGCTTTGTCCCTTGTATGACCACATAGGCATGTTGAGGGGCTTAGCACAGACACCTGACACGTGGTGCTAAGCTCCTAGCCTCAAGGCTTTTTTCAGTCAATCCACTACGACTCCTGGACCCGCAACAGGAGGAGGAGAGTAAGGGTTAAACCAGCCTGGCAGGATTTATGCCTACCAGGACAGAAGTTTCAGGGTAACTCAAAGTTTAACATACTGTTGAGAATCTGTCTTATCCTCTATTGACATGCAACTAATGCGAAAGAATGCCATTTGCATTCAGCCAACAAACATTAAGCAAACAGTCAATCAGGGACAACAGGTTCTGCTCTCTTTATAAGCTCACAGGGTACCTTCTCCTATAAAAATAGACACAGAAGATCTTCAGTGACTCATAATTCCTCCATTTCAATTCTGAGCAGACCTGATTTTCAGTCAGGTTCACCGAGGTGCTGAGTATGCACAGCTTCTGTTGCAGTCCACCGAGACACGTGTTCAGACAATCTACCTCAGCTGCCAGTTCTCTTGGCTTGCTGAAATACCTTGTTAGTCTGTAACTCCAGTTTCAGAGGCAGCTAAACTTCAGAGTTAGTCAAATCAGCAAGTTGCACAACAATAACCAAAACACATCAGGTAAGGGTGATTGTTTTCTTCATTAACAACAACTGCTACCCATCCAATTATTAAATTTACTTCAAAGCAGCTTTATTAAAGATTCAATGCTCATGACCCTTACTTGACACACAGCTCAATTCTTTCATGTTGTGATGGTTTGGGAGTTCCCTACCTCTCTACACTTTATAAAATCACCCAGACTAGACTCAGCCAGCTGGAAGTTAAGGAAAGAAGCTCCTGCTCAATGGATCCTCTTAGGATCCTCTTCACTCAATTTCTCTTTCCTATTATAGTGATTGATTTTACTGAAGTTAAACTACTGTAAAACTAGACTGAAGCAGAGCAACACAGGCCTCCATATCCTTCTGCTTAGCACAATATACAAGCAGAGATAGACACAATAGACAGGAATAGTTACAGACATAGACAAGTTAAAGGTAATACAGAAAGACAATCTCCCTCCCAGAAATCAGAGTCCCCAGCAGGGGCTCCCAACCACCCTTCCACCTTCTTTCCACCCCTCTTCCTTACCCCAGGTAAGGTCTGGCTTACATGCAAGGTGAGTTTGGAGGATTGGCCAGAGGAGTTAGAAGCAGAGTGGTTAGTTAGGTTCCTCAGCAGATAGCAGAAGACACACTGGCTCCCAGAGAGACCAAGAAACTCTGTGTGTTATCTCTGTTTGTTTTCTTGTTCTCATACATCTCAGCAAGCCTATGAGTGAAGTAGTCATCACCATTGTTTGCTTTTCACAGCCTATAATATAATTTTCTCCCTTAAAATATTCCAATTAGCCTCAAACCAGCATACATGTCTCCTTAACAAGGTAACCCAGAAGTACATAACAGTCTTATGGATAAACTTATGCCATGAAACAGAGAGAAACATTTATGTGAAGTCAAAGCTACCGGGGTAAGTTTGCTTCGGGAGACCTAATTCTAATTAGAATTTTATCAGAAGACAAAAGTTAAAAAGTCAGCAAACCAAAATTGAAAAAGCAGAAGCAGAGAAACAAAATAAAAATAAAATCTTTGCAAAGTACAGCTCCCCAGGACCTTCATTTATTTGATGATATTCAGGAGGAGAAACACTACCCTGAAAAAAAAAAAAAAAAAAAAAAAAAAAAAAAAGAAAAAAAAAAGCAGTAACAGCAACAGAAGCATCCTGATCACTGACTTAACACATAATGATAAAGATAATATTATTGAACCCAGACAAGCCTGATAAGCAGCTGGGATTCTGTTCGAGTCATCAAGATGGATTCTAGGATCCACTTCACTCAATTTCTTTTTCCTGTTACTGTGATTGATTTTACTGAAGTTAAACTACTGTAAAACTAGACTGAAGCAGAGCATCACAGGCCTCCATATCCTCATTCCTCTCTGTGAGAACTGTTTCCATAATTGTTCTTGTCACTGTAGTAGATGGTCTGAAAAGGAGGGGAGGAAATGGTGTCCTTTCCTGCTGCTTTATACAGCATGATGCTAGTTTCATAAAATTTTATTATATTACTATACCAAGACTATAATACCATACCCACACTTTATTACTGCACCAAAAGCAGGAATTTGAACTCAGGCAAATTCAACATTGAAATAAGATGTGATTTGCTACCACTGAAGACAGAGAAACAGGAATGATTGGCTAGAGAGCCTAACAAAGCAGAAGGGAAATGACCCTGCTGCTGCATACTTCAAAATCTCTCAATTCCAGTCCCTAAGATGTCACAGATTAAATTATACAACTTTCTAAAAGATAATCTTTGAGCCCTGGTTTGGGAGGCATTCTTTGGGCCATGCTTGTGATGGAGCCAGTTTGTAGCCAGGTAGGGTTAGACTCTCCTACCAGGCATCCAGGGATAGAACAAGAGGAATACAACCTCAAGCTGCACCAGAGCAGGTTCAGGCTGGATGTTAGGAATTTCTTCACAGCAAGAGTGATTGGCATTGGAATGGGCTGCCCAGGGAGGTGGTGGAGTGTCTGTCCCTATAGGTGTTTAAGAGTAGCATGCATGTCAGTTGTAATTTTTCTAGCCTGGTATCTATTGCTCAACAGCCTCAGGTTTGCTGCCTATATTGTCCTTGTTGCCTTCTTAATGCTTGCAAGACCACATTTAGACAGGAGCTACAATAAGATGTCCAGGTAAGCATTTCCTGAAGATGGAATGTAAATGGTTAATTTCATTCTTGGAGAGAGCAGAGGATAGGTTTATATGTCTTGTCATCACAGGCACACACAAAACTATGGGTTTAAACTGGCAGAGGGAAGATTTAGACTGGATGTTAGGAGGAAGTTCTTTCCAGTGAGGGTGGTGAGACACTGGCACAGGCTGCCCAGGGAGGTTGTGACTGCTCCCTCCCTGGAGGTGTTCAAGGCCAGGTTGGAGGAGGCCTTGAGTGAGCTGTACTAATGGGAAGTGTCCCTGCCTATGGCAGGGGGTTGGAACCAGATGATCCTTGATGTCCCTTCCAACCTTACCATTCTATGATTCTATGAAAACTACAAATGGAATTAATCTCCCCTAAGCGACTTTTGTCTATGACAGTAACTCATAAATTATCTCCCTGTCTTTATCTCAACCCTTCCATACTAATTTCTTCCCCCTCCCCCCACCATTATCTTGAGGATAGGGAATGAGAGAGCAACTGGGTGAGGTCTGGCAGCCAAAGTCAAGCCACCACACCTTGTTGAGTAGTTTATTTCAGGAGTTTCAGCTGCTGGCATTTAGCACTTTTCCATAAGGTGTAGAGCTTTCACACAGATGTGTATTATGAGTGGCTTTAGGATTTTACAAACTCCTTATACTTTGCTCATGGTAAATTCACCACGGTTCATGAAATATCCTTTCTGCAAATGGATAGAAGTTACACACCTGGATTGATGTAAGGCAGTTCTCTGCTTTTGATTCTCAAAAAGTGCCCTCACTAGGGAAAAACCTTAGAAAAACTATCAAAGAATGGTAAAACCTGGGCTGTTGCTTTTCCATTCTGCAGCACATGATGGAAAGATACTCCCCTTTATCCACATACCACTGTGCCTCTAATCTCAACCCACTGTTTCACCTTTCCCAGCTGAAAGGCATGTTCCAGTTTCCTCTTCAGACACTTTTCTCCCAAGAACATCATGTAGGTAGGAAGATTAAAACTAGATTCTTTTGAAAGAAGAAAAACCACAAAACACCTCTCACTGCAAATTAAAACTCCTAAATAAACAGTTACAGATTCACCTTTATATATCTAAAGGGAGCTGCAGAAGGCACAACAAAAGCACAGTAGGTCCTTGCTTTACAGCTTGTCAATAAGAGTCAGTTCCAAAGGAAGGAAATAAGTCTGAGAGCGTATGAGTGACATAGTCCTGTGCAAAATATTCTGCCCTGTGTGGGAGCCACTTTCTCACTTCACCTCTCCCAAGGATACGTGTCCCTGATGTTCTCTGATTGTCTCCACTCCACCTGTCAATATTATTCTGAAAGCTGAGCAATTGCAAAAGCAATCAGTCCTTAAAGTCTGTATCGTACCTTCTTTTGCACAACAAACAGCATTTTTGATGTAGGTAAAAAGAGAGAGAACAAAATAAACCTTTCATCTTCTCCCATTAAAGCCACATTATAACTTCTTTTTCATGTCCCTTTTCTTTTTTCCCCTCTGCAGGCCTCAGGAGAATGAGCACAGTGTTTTCTTTATAAACAGATCTCAGCAGACACACTTGAAAATGTCACTGTTAACAATGAATTATCCCCAATGTACAGAGAGCACTGTGGTCATCAATAGTTCTTTCTATAAGCCCTCCAGGCTCTGAACCACTGATAAAAAGGAAAGCAAGAAGAGAAAAGGATTACAGAGTAAATAAATTTGACTAGTATTAAGAATTTAACATGCCGGATAGCACAATCAACTAACAAAAGCAGTGAATCACATGCAATGGTCTGCCCCTACAGCTTACTCTGGCTCTGCTGCATGCCTCTGTCAGTAGCTAACATATGCAAAACCTACCAAATCTAATATATTTGTTAGCCTGAACAGCTTTACTTTCAAGCTCAAAGTAGAAAATTCAATTCATTATAGAATGACAAACATTTCAGTTTTGATGTTTCTAGCCTCCCCAGTTAATTATTAACAAGCATTGTTAACAGCCTAAGGAACAGGATAAATGAGGAAATACTCTAGAATTATAGAATCATAGAATGGTAAGGTTGGAAAGGACCTCAAAGATCATTTAGTTCCAACCCCCTGCCATAGGCAGGGACACCTCCTACTACTACAGGTCACTCAAGGCCTCATCCAAACTGGCCTTGGACACCTCCAGGGAGGTTGTGGAGCACAGAAGCACTGAATGTGATTGGAGATCACATTCGGTGCTTCTGTGCTCCACAACCTCCCTGGGCAACCTGTGCCAGTGTCTCACCACCCTCCTAACATCAATCTCCACTCCCTCCTAACATCAATCTCCCCTCTACTAGTTTAAACCCATTACCTCTTTTCTTGGCACTGCAAGACCTTGTCAATAGTCCCTCCACAGCCTTCCTGTAGGCCCCCTTCAGATACTGGAAGGCTACTATCAGGAGTCCCGGAAGCCTTCTCTTCTCCAGGCTGCAGAGCCCCAACTCTCTCAGCCTGTCCTCACAGCAGAGCTGCTGCAGCCCTCTGAGCATCCTCGTGGCCTCCTCTGGACCCACTCCAACACTTCCATGTCCTTCCTGAGCTGGGGGCTCCAGAACTGCACACAGGACTCCAATTACTTCAATTACTGTACACAGTACTTCAATACTCTATTAATATAAATGTGTATGTTTTAGATGTATTATTGAAAGCTTCAGCTAAAATCAAAGACTCAGATATAGTTTGTGAATTGAAAGTCTATATTTTACAACTATCTTTCCTCTTAAACCATTTACTTGCTTATGTACAGGCCACCAAAACACTTTAAAAAGTCAAAATGGTAGCTTTGAACTAACACAAACCACTTTGCTTGTTATGGTATTTTGCTCCAGAAGGTGTTAAGGGATGTCAGTAATACTGTTAATTAATGATGCCCCACAGTGTTTCACTGCTGAGTCTGAAAGGGCTCTAAAAGGAATAAACATTACTATTCCCTTTTTACAGATGGGGTAACTGAGGCAAAGCAACTTGCAAGGAAGAGTATTTCAGTCTAGGAAAAGAAAATTGCTGAATTGCAGTCCAGGAAATTACTATAAGTATCATAAAGTTAACAGTCTAAGACTTTGTGACACCAGTAGTTCATTTTAAAAGAAAACATTAATTAACGTTTCAAAATTCAAATTTCAAAAATCAAATCAAAATTATTGCATTGCAAATGAATTAAGAACATGAAGTGCCATGTGAGGTCCATTTAGCTCCAACGGGGACTGCTCTACCCAACAGAGAAAGTGAAAGCAGAGCTGGACTTAACAGGTGGATTAAAATAGAACTGCAACAGAAATTTAGAAGAAAAGTCAGAAAGAAAACAAAAATCAAAAGTCAAAAAGATACACAAAACAAACCCATTAAAACTCTCTCTGTGATTGTATTGGGTTTGGGCTGAGCTGGGATTAATTCTCCTCAAAGCATCTCTCTAGTGTTGTGTTTTGCAGTGTTGTAGATGTGTTGATAACACAGCAGTGCTTTGGTCACTGCTGAGCTGATCACCCAGGCTGTGCTTTTCCAATATTTCCCCACCCTGAGAGTCTGAGGGGACACAGCTGAGCCAGACAATCCAGACTGGTCAAAGAGATAGTACATGTCATAGGAGGTCAGCTCAGGTGCAGGAACGAAGTGAAGGAAGGAAGTCTGGGGAGATAAAAAGCTCAAGCTGAGGCTGCAGTGTGAGTGCAGCTCAGACAGCAACTGTGTGCTGGGCTGCAGCAAGAGCAGTGTGGGCAGCAGGGCAAGGGAGGGGATTCTGCCCCTTTGCTCTGCTCTCCTCAGAGCGCACCTGGAGTCCTGTGTGCAGTTCTGTAGTCCCCAGCACAGGAAGGACATGGAAGTGTTTGAGTGAGTCCAGAGGAGGCCGTGAAGATCCTCTGAGGGCTGCAGCAGCTCTGCTGTGAGGACAGGCTGAGAGAGTTGGGGCTCTGCAACCTGGAGAAGAGAAGGCTTCCAGGAGACCTTAGAGTAGCCTTCTGAGTAGCAGCAACTGAAGGGGACCTACAGAAAAGCAGGGGAGGGACTATTGACAAGGTCTTGCAACAACAGGACTAGGGCCAATGGATTTGAACTGGCAGAGATTGAAACTGGATGTTAGGAGGAAGTTCTTTCCAGTGAGGGTGGTGAGACACTGGCACAGGTTGCCCAGGGAGGTTGTGGCTGCTCCCTCCCTGGAGGTGTTCAAGGCCAGGTTGGATGAGGTCTTGAGTGAGCTGTGCTAGTGGGAGGTGTCCCTGCCTATGGCAGGGGATTGGATCTTTGTGGTCCCTTCAAACCTTACCATTCTGTGATTCTATGATTCATCCATGGCATCTGTCCTCCAGGAGAACCATTACATGTAGAGAGCCCTGCTTCCCAAGAACAACCATCACCCTGCTGATAACAACTAGAGATTAACATCTCTCTCTGCTTTCACTTGCATCTGGTCATTTGTGTTAAGTATAAGATAGAGTTTTCATTATAAAAAATTATATATTATGTGTCTTTAACTGGTTTGTCTCAAAGTGGAGGGAGGTTGGGGGTTGTGATGGTTTGGGAGTTCCCTGCCCCCCACACTTTGTAAAATCCCCCAGACTAGAACTCAGCCAGCTGGAAGTTAAGGACTGAAGCTCTGTTTACAGCTCAGCACAATGTACAAGCAGAGATAGGCACAACAGACAGGAATAGTTACAGACATAGACAAGTTAAAGGGAATACAGAAACACAACTCCCCTCCCAGAAATCAGAGACCCCAGGAGCGGCTCCCGACCACTCTTTCACCTTCTCCCCACCCCTATACCTTACCCCAAG
The DNA here is from genome assembly GCA_013396675.1 of Eubucco bourcierii. NCBI lineage: Eukaryota > Metazoa > Chordata > Aves > Piciformes > Ramphastidae > Eubucco > Eubucco bourcierii. The sequence goes on from VWZE01023202.1 coordinate 27,304, forward strand.
GTTTGCCTTACACACAAGGTGAGTTTGAAGGATCAGCCAGGGGTGTTAGAAGCAGAGTGGTTAGTGAAAATTAATCGGCAGAGGAGCCAGAACCAGAAGCTTCTAGACTGCCCCAGACGCTGTGCTGCGTCCCCAGAGAGAGACAGACAGAGAATGCCTTAGCTATGTTTTGGTTGTTTTTCCCAAACAACTTTTAGCAAGCCTATCAGTGAAATAGACATCACCATGTTTTCTTTTCACAGCCTATAATGTAATTTTCTCTATTAGAATATTCCAGTTAGCCTCAAACCAGCACACAGGGGTGGTGTCTGACAGTTAGAAGGTCATCAGCAGACAGGGAAGTAGATCATTTATCTCCTAAAAACAACACTGTGTGATGACTCTTTCCTGTTATGCTATTTATATTTATCCCTGCTGGTTTTGTTAAACTATTCCTGTTATTAAATTCCTTCTACCTTACGACTGGCTTCTGTTATATTTATCCCTCTCCCCTGCTCCCTTAAGAGGGGCACTGATAGAGCAGCTTTGGTGGCCATTTGGCCCCCAGTCAGGGCCAAGCTACCACAGTAATTTTGAATAAGAATAAACCAAAAAATAAACCAAAGAATAAACCAGAAAAAGAGTTAAATAAATGACAATAAATCATTACTATGAGAGAGAAACATCTGATGAAACATTTCTTGCATGAGTCTTCTGGTAAAAATGTAGTCAGATATTTTACGAGCGGAAAGGAAGAATACATTTGATTATTTCTCAGGAACGTAGCTGCTCTCAGAAGTGCTGGATCCAAGGATGCCCTCTTTTTGGTATTCAGAGATTCATACTGAGATCTTACAGAAAAGGAGCAAATTTCTTGAAGATTGAACAAAGAAAAGCGACCACCTTTAAAGCAGGGCAAAAGGAATAGCACAGGAGCTTAAACTCCCAGGAAAGTACCATCATACATGAACTATTTGTAAATATTTAGATGAGAACAGGGAGGCAAATTACAGCCAGCATGACTTTGTCAAGAATTAATCATGCCAAATAAATTGAATTTCCTTCCCTGGTAGGGCAACAGGCTTTACAGCCAGGGAAAAAGCAGCAGGTAATCTATATCATGATTCTACCCTGACTTTTCATGCTGTTTCACACTGTTCTCAGAAGCAGGCTTAAGAGAGGCCCTGTAAGTGGAATATAAAGATTACTGGAAAGTCATGTTCAAGGAATAGCTACCAAGGGTTTGTCTTTAAAGTAGAATGATACGTAAGGAGGAATTCCCAAGGAGTTTGACTTTAGCTTAATGCTCTTATACATCTGCTCAGAGTACTACAGACTGTGTTTATTAAATACACAGATGATACTAAGCAGCAAACACATTGGAAGGCAGGATTAAAATTTCAAAGTGAGAAATTGTTTGGAGAAGACCCAAAAAAAACCCAACAAACCAACCACAACAAAAAAAAAAACCTAACAAAAAACCCCCCACCCTGATGCAATTTAGCAAGAACAATTAGAGGATGTAAGTGTAAGCAAGCAAATAAAAAATGATTGGAGAAAAGATGCCTTAGACAGGGCAATCTGGATGAAGGAATTGAGTCCACCATTAGTAATTTGCAGACAACACCAAGTTGGGAGCAAGTGTCAGTTTGTTAGAGGGTAAGAGGGTTCTGCAGAGGGACCTGGACAAACCGGACATATGGGCACAGTCCAACGCCGCAAGTTTTAACAAGTCTAAGTGTTGGATTCTGCATTTTGGCCATAACAACCTCATGAAGCACTATAGGTTGGGGACAGAGTAGCTGGAGAGCAGCCAGGCAGAGAGAGACCTCGAGGTGCTGATTGGCAGCCAACTGAACATGAGCCAGCAGTGTGGCCAGGTGGCCAAGATGATCAATGACATTCTGGCCTATATCAGGAATGGTGTAACCAGCAGGAGTAGGGAAGTCTTTCTGTCCCTGTACTCAGCACTGGTTAGGCCACACCTTGAGTACTGTGTCCAGTTCTGGGCCCCTCAATTTAAGAAAGGTGTTGAGGTGCTGGAAGGTGTCCAGAGAAGGGCACCAAGGCTGGTGAGGGACCTGGAGCAGAGCCCTGTGAGGAGAGGCTGAGGGAGCTGGGGGTGTGCAGCCTGCAGAAGAGGAGGCTCAGGGCAGACCTCATTGCTCTCTACAGCTACCCGAAAAGAGGTTGTAGCCAGGGCAGGTTGGGCTCTGCTCCTAGGCACCCAGTTACAGAACAACAACAGTCTCAAACTACAGCAGGGCAAGTTTAGGCTGGATGTTAGGAAGACGTTCACAAAAAGAGTAATTGGTATTGGAATAGGCTGCCTGGGGAGGTGGTGGACTCACCATCCCTTGAAGCATTTAAAAAGACACTGGATGTGGCACTTGGTGCCATGATTTAGTTCATAGAATCATAGAATCATAGAATGGTAAGGTTGGAAGGGACCTCAAGGATCAGTTAGTTCCAACCCCCTGCCATAGGCAGGGACACCTCCCACTAGCACAGCTCACTCAAGGCCTCATCCAACCTGGCCTTGAACACCTCCAGGGAGGGAGCAGCCACAACCTCCCTGGGCAACCTGTGCCAGTGTCTCACCACCCTCACTGTAAAGAACCTCCTCCTAACATCCAGTCTAAATCTCCCCTCTGACAGTTCAAACCCACTGCCCCTTGTCCTGTCGTTGCAGGACCTTGTAAATAATCCTTCCCCAACCTTCCTGTAGGTCTCCTTCAGATACCAGAAGGCTACTGTCAGGTCCCCTCGTAGCCTGTTGATTAGATAATGTCGGGTGATAAGTTTGACTTGATGATCTCAAAGGTGTTTTCCAATCTGATCGATTCTGAGTAAACCAGGAAAAGTTTTGGGCCTCTGGTTGATCATCCCTAGCTGCATATATGTGAATAGTGTAGTGAAATATCTACACACCTGTGTGGTGTATAATGTATGAGTTATGTCTTCCAATGTACTCACTGCTCATAAGAACATCAATAGAACCTTAAGTTCAGTTCTGAATATTGAACATCAAGAATAGGATGGGTGAATTAGAGACTGTTGAGTGTTGTTAGTGGTCTGGAAGTCATGTTCTATAACAAAATACTGAAGGAATAATGACTTCTTAGGGCGGGGATCCATCCAGAGGGACCTGGAGAGGCTGGAGAGGTGGGCCAAGGCCAACCTCATGACATTCAACAAGGCCAAGTGTAAGGTCCTGCACCTGGGTAGGCACAATGCCAAGAACAAATACAGGCTGGGTGGGGAATGGCTGAGAGCAGCCATTAGGAAAAGGACCTGGGGGTCTGGAGTGATGAAAAGCTCAACAGGAGCCTGCAGTGTGCACATGCAGCCCAGACAGCAACTGAGTGCTGGGCTGCAGCAAGAGAAGCGTGGCCAGCAGGGCAAGGGAGGGGATTCTGCCCCTTTACTCTGCTCTTGTCAGACTCAGTACCTGGTGTCCTGTGTATAGTTCTGGAGCCCTCAGCACAGGAAGGACATGGAACTGTCGGAGCGGGTCCAGAGAAGGGCCACAAGGATGCTCAGAGGGCTGGAGCAGCTCTGCTATGAGGACAGGCTGAGAGAGTTGGGGCTCTGCAGCCTGGAGAAGAGAAGGCTTCCAGGAGACCTTAGAGTAGCCTTCCAGTATCTGAAGGGGGCCTACAGGAAGGCTGGGGAGGGACTGTTGACAAGGTCTTGCAATGACAGGACAAGGGGCAATGGGTTTGAACTGGCAGAGGGGAGATTGAAAGTGGATGTTAGGAGGAATTTCTTTTCAGTGAGAGTGGTGAGACACTGGCACAGGTTGCCCAGGGAGGTTGTGTCTGCTCCCTCCCTGGAGGTGTTAAGGCCAGGTTGGAGGAGGCCTTGAGTGAGCTGTACTAGTGGTTGCTTCTCCCTATAGCTTAAGGAGGGAGAGCAGAAAAACATCTCTGGTCAAGCCAGGACATACATAAGCCTGTTAAGGCATATTTAGGCCTACCACAACAAAGTTATGCTGAGAAACAAGTATGACTAGGTGGTAAGTTCAAAATTCTATTATGGGAAAGAAGAAACACAATCTATATGTGAAGTGAAGAACTTACTGCTACTGTAATTGAAATCTTGACAGGCTAATCAAAGAGTTTCTATTAGTCTATACCTAAGTAATAATAACAGCATAAAAAAACCCACAATCAATCACGAATACCATCATACAGAAAATGCCTCCAATTATTGAGATAATAAACCAGCTAGGATTATTGCTATACACATAACCCCTGTCTTCTACCCTTTTTCCTGCTGTTATGATCACCTTTCCACTGCTACCCATGCCCTGGAGTTCATGGGGGGAAGGGTGTAGAGAATCTCAGGTCTTTCACTGTGATGTTGATGGCAAAGATTTCTTCTTCCTGGGATCTCCTTGAGCTTTTCATTTGCAGCTGACACCAAGCTGGGGGATGATGTTGCTGGGTTGGAGGGCAGAAGGGCTCTGCAGCAGGACCTCAACCGCCTGCACAGATAGGCAGAGTCCAAGGGGATGGAGCTCAACAAATCCAAGTGCCAGGTGCTGCACTTTGGCCACAACAACCCCATGCAGAGCTACAGGCTGGGGTGGGAGTGGCTGGAGAGCAGCCAAATAGAAAGGGATCTGGGGGTGCTGATTGACACCC
>VWZE01023206.1:10293-25223 GCA_013396675.1 Eubucco bourcierii
GAGACCTCAAGTCACCTGTACTAGCGGGAGGTGTCCCTTGCCTATGGCAGGAGGTTGGAACTAGATGATCCTTGAGGTCCCTTCCAACCTTACCATTCTATGATTCTAGGTACAGAAGCACAGGACAGTGATGCTATAAGTAACTGCCTGGGGAGAGATTGCAGCCCAGAACCATCATCTGTACATGGAAAAATATATATATATAGCAAAGTTAGAGGTAGCAGAATTCTGTTCCAGTCTCTGAATATATTAAAATAGAAAATGCTGTATTCCAGGAACTTTTCATATTCACAGAACTAATCTTTCCATTAATCTGCACTTGATACATTAACTGTTTTCAGAACATGAATAGCTGTCCTTCTGATGCAATACATAGCACAAGAAATGAAAGACTGAGCTTTAAAGTGGAACCAGCTAAAAATGGGGGACAAATTTTAGAGGAGACTACATACAAACCATGTGATGACACAAAGAAAATTAGCAGTGACAGAGTGGAAAGCAGTCAGATCAAAATTAACCAATGTCTATAGCTCATCTTTAAAGATAAGAGATTGCATCAGAATTTATAGTATGAATGGACCATTTCTGTTTCAAGCCATCCAGAGACCACCACTAGGAAATGAAGCTTTTCATACCCTCCCACTAGGAAGTACACAGACCACTCATTTTGGATTCATTTAGTTTTTCAAATGATCTTCACAATGATTTCATAATCATTGCTTAAAGCAAACATGAAATCCTGAGTATGAAGTGATGGTGATTCCTACACACTGCGTCACAGAGAGGGGAGACAGAAATGGGGTAGATTGACATGGCTGTCCTGTGTTTGCTATCTGTGGACCCATGCTAGATGTAACACGGCCTTGTGGGCTGCCACAGTGCAAGTTCTCTGAGAAGTAAGGGAGACTGGGAGACCTACAATCTGCAGTTACTTCAGGTTGAGACATAGAACCATAGAACTGTTTTGGTTGGAAAAGACCTCTGTGATGGAGTCCAATTGTCAGCATTAACACCATCACAACTATTAATCATATCCCCAAGTGCCATGCCTAAACCTTTTTTAGCACCTCCAGGGTCGATAACTCCACCACCTCCCTGAGCAGCCTATTCCAATGCCTCACCACTCTTTCAGTAAAGATATTTTTCCTAATGTCCAACCTAAACCTTCCCTAGCATAATTTCAGGCCATTTCCTCTCATTCTATACTAGGGAGAAGAGACCAACACCCACCTGACTACTACTTCTTTCAGCTAGTAGTAGAGAGCAGTAAGGTCTCCCAACTGAGCCAACTCTTCTCCAGACTGAACAACCCCAGTTCCCTCAGCTGCTCCTCACAAGTCTCATTCTCTAGACCCTTCATCACGCAGCTCTACAGGCTTCTCTGACCATACTGATCCAGTGTTCATATGGTTAGTGCCACATGTAGCTCACACATATGAAGCATTGCAAGTACCAGAGTCTGCATATCTGAATTCCTGTATCCTTGAGATTCAGCAATGCAGTCACAGGTATCAAATGCCATTTTTAGATCTCTTAATGCACCTGAGCCATCTGCAAGGCATTGCAGACATCTATGGACAAAAAAGCCTTGAGGGCATCCCCTGGGATCTTGAAGACAGCAGCAGGAACTTACAGTCACAGAAGTGAATCGCCCTCCTTGCATCTTCCTTATGCATTCACCTATCTTATTTGTAATAGGAATCTTTCATTAAAAACAACAAACAAACAAAAAACCCAAAACCCAAACAAACAAATAAAACACACTGCAAAATCTGCCAGAAAAAAAAAAAAATCTGTTTATTGCCAGATGAGAATAAACTCTCCCTCAGTCAAGGCCACACTATCCAGAAAAGTTCTTTCCCAAACAGGGTTCCTCAGACAATCCTTAGACCTCAGCAGGTAGCCATGAGAGCTGAACCTTCCAACTTCATTTTATGGTATAAAGATGTCATCTTGATGTCTCTTACAAGGTCATGCTCAAATGCATGAGCAGCATCCTGTCCCTGGCTTTACAGGTAGAGTTCTGAGACATCATAGGATCATGGGCCTGATTTCATAGAATCATAGAATCAATCAGGTTGGAAGAGACCTCCAAGATCATCCAGTCCAACCAATCACCCAGTCTTATCCAATCAACTAGACCATGGCACTAAGTGCCTCATCCAGTCTTGTCTTGAACACCTCCAGAGATGGTGACTCCACCACATCCCTGGGCAGCCCATTCCAATGCCAATCACTCTCTCTGTGAAGAACTTCCTCCTAATATCCAGCCTAGACCTTCCCTGGCACAACTTGAGACTGTGTCCCCTTGTTCTGTCACTGGTTGCCTGGGGGAAGAGACCAACCTCCACCTGGCTACAGCCTCCTTTCAGGTAGTTGTAGACAGCAATGAGGTCACCCCTGAGCCTCCTCTTTTCCAGGCTAAACAACCCCAGCTCCCTCAGCCTCTCCTCACAGGGCTGTGTTCCAGGCCCCTCACCAGTTTCATCGCCCTTCTCTGGACATGTTCCAGTACCTCAACGTCTCTCTTGAACTGAGGGGCCCAGAACTTGAGACAGTACTCGAGGTGTGGCCCAACCAGTGGAAGAATAACCTCCCTTGTCCTATTTGCCACACCGTTCCATTCATGGTACTTATAAGGGCAGAGCTTGGTTCTACAGAGGTCCTGCTTGTATTTCATCTGGCTTGCAAGCCAAGATGTAACGCAGAGGTTTTTAATGCTCCTTGTGCTGGAGCAAGCTGCCCAAGGCTTTTGCGAGGGGAGGGTCTGTAGTTGCATTTATTCTGACCACACTATGACTAACTTCTGAGGGTTTATGGAGGAAATGAATGTGTCTGAATGAAGAAAAACCCATGAGCAAACTGAGCTGGTCTGATTAATTATAAAATCATAGAATCAAGAGCACCCTGCTCTACCTGTGTTTTCTGAGTTAGACCCTAGGGAAAAGTGATAGTTTATCTGTATGCAAATATACTCAGTTTCACCCCACTTTCCACATCCTCCATCCTACGGTGCAGTCATTTGCAAACTGCTTAAAGGGCTTGTCACTCCCAAAGTCTACTTACAGGAAAAGAAAAAAAAAATCTTCACTCTTGATAAAAGAAATCTATTTAAGATGAGGTGACAATGCACGATTTTTGTGCTGTGCAAGGTGATTCAGTGCCCTCTGAGAAGTTCTGAAGGGTATAAGTGTTACATGACAGCAAGGATTGTTGGACTGGTCTGTAGTCAAAGGAGAAGCTCAACTGACATATCCATATAGGAAGATGACGGGATGTGTATTCAGAGGAAGAAGTACTTGGTGGTGATATTCAGGGCAGGTGTATGTACCCTTTACTACAGCTGTGCCTTACTGCAGCTCACAATAGGCAAAAGCACAGATCACAGTGGGCTACCTACAGTGCCATGGCCCAGTCCAGCATGGTCAGTTGCAGTGGGATCCTGGAAAAGAGCATTTTACTTCTCTAGAAATAATTTTTGTTTGCCCTGTAAAGTCTTAAGTGTATGGTAATCAGCAGCAACCACTGGTTGTGCTGCTTGTAGAAAGGATTATCTTCCATCTGCTAAAGACTATGCCTGTAACTTCATAAAGCCAATGCTCCTTCTATTGTTTAGGCAACCAGTATCACACCACTGCCAAGGCTGCTCCTGGAGTGGTGTTTCCTCTTTAATGTTCCCCAACAGCATTTCAGACTTGGTTGGCATGAAAGCATCAGTGCTAAGAGGACTCAGGGACAGAGGTCAGTGACATGTTCGGTCCCAAGGTGTGCATAGAGCAGATAAGCAACGTAGTGGTGTGAAAACCAGAATGGCATTTTAAGCAAATAGCAACAGGTTTGAGGACGGATAGAAACCCCTACTGTGCTGCTGCAGGCATGCAGTGCTGCTGAGCAGGGCTCTCAGAAATGCTCTGACAGAATGAGTGAAATAAAATTGCTTAGATGATGACTAATTAATCCAGGCAGCTGGACTATTGAAGGTAAAAGCAAATAGTAAGTTACACTTTTTAATTGCATTCTTTCATTGGAACTACTGAATGTACCACTCGAAACTTACAGAAGAAATAGTTGTCAGTCTCTTTCTAGAGACAACTAGCTCAGAGGCAAGACATTAAAATATTAATAGCTACTGATAAACATATACATATGCTCTTCCTGTAACAGATAACTTTTAACATATGAATACAGTGGGTTTTATGATGACTAAGACTGATGTGTTCATACCAGTAGCTACACCTGTACTGCTTCCTCAGAGGTAATTGCTAGGCATTATATCATTTCATATACAACAATTTTTGCCTCCATCCCTGGAACAAAACCAATCCATAGGTAAGCATATTACTGGGCTATAACAGCCCATTCAGAGAGTGCAAGTACCCTGAAATGCAGCTTAAATCATATTAATTCCACCACTGTATCTCAAAGGAAGGCAAAGTCTATACTCTCTTTTATATTAAAGAGAAGATTTACATTTAAAGAAACTACTGTTTGAATTCAAAACTTCCAGACAATCTCCAGTCTGTTTCTTTGTCACAGTATCCTGTATCACTGTATTTCCCAGTAGCTATGATACACTTAAGCAATCTTTTAAGTGCAGAGCTCACCACTGCAGTGTGCAATGCAGGGCTTCCATCTGGAAAGTACCATTTGCTTGAGGTCACAAGCAATGCTCATTAGCACTTGCAAAGTTCTGAGTAGGCCTACAATGTTCAAAAATTATCTGAATTAATAAAATCCAAATCGACTCCTGCACATGGCAGTGCAGAGCACAACTGGGTCAGTAGATCTCCAGTGTGTGGATTCTTAAGTCCTTACAAGCGCATGTTTAAGAGATTAAGTAGCACTATCTTTAGGATTTGGAAGGATTTTAAATGCTGAGATATTTATCAGGTCAAATTATATATATATGTATATATATAAATTGTGTTTGGTGATGGATTAAACACATGCTAAATCTTTCTAAAAGCTAATGTAGCTTCAGCTACTGTTCAAAACGAGGTAGACTAACAAATGTATTTAGGACAACGAAAAAAAAAAAAATTCCATGTGTGGAAATGGGACCAAAGGCTTTATTCAGAATCCTTTGAAGAAATGCCTCCTGTGTTTTTTAATCAGCAGTGTGCTGTAACGAGTGCTGCATGTTCATAAAGCTATATTAGTACTCTTTTTCTTGCACTGGGATTCCGCTGCCATTGGATAGGCTAGGCAATTGCTGTCATTAAATTCGCACACTGATTTGCAGTGTGTGCATGCAGCCCAGACAGCAACCGAGTCCTGGGCTGCATCAAGAGCAGTGTGGCCAGCAGGGCAAGGGAGGGGATTCTGCCACTTTACTCTGCTCTCGTCAGACCCCACCTGGAGTACTGTGTGCAGTTCTGGAACCCTCAGCACAGGAAGGACATGGAAGTGTTGGAGCGGGTCCAGAGGAGGCCACAAAGATGATCAGAGGGCTGGAGCAGCTCTCCTATGAGGACAGACTGAGAGAGTTGGGGCTCTGCAGCCTGGAGAAGAGAAGGCTTCCAGGAGACCTGATAGTACCCTTCCAGTATCTGAAGGAAGATACTCCCCAGAAAGGCTGGGGAGGGACTATTTACAAGGTCTTGCAATGACAGGACAAGGAGAAATGGGTTTAAACTGGCAGAGGGAAGATTTAGACTGGATGTTAGGAGAAAGTTCTTTCCAGTGAGGGTGGTGAGGCACTGGAACAGGTTGCCCAGGGAGGTTGTGGATGCTCCCTCCCTGGAGGTGTTCAAGGCCAAGTTGGATGAGGCCTCGGGTGACCTGTACTAGTGGAAGGGGTCCCTGCCTATGACAGGGGGTTGGAACTAGATGATCCTTGAGGTCCCTTCCAACCTTACCATTCCATGATTCTATGATTCCACTGGTAAGAAAGTTCCTGTATCTTAAATTGCAGATAAACTATTCTAATAGTGCCAAGAAGAAAATGAATAAATGTGCTCTAGCAAAAAAAAAAAAAAAAAAGTCAACCTGTCTGTGCAATTGCAAAGATAAAACATATAGATCAGCTGAATAATGATTGGAATATTTTTAAACCAGATAGATAAGCATGTGTTTACTCAGTGTAGCTGAGCTGAGCACACTGTGTCTCAGCAAATAGCATATAGCTAATGAGAAGGCTGAACATTTTAATGTATTCATTACTGCACAATAATTAAGGAGAAATATATTTGTTGCAATTGCAGCTCATGCTGGGCAACTTCTCCTACAACTTCATTTCAGAGCTACTTGTATTTTTGCTTTATTTGAATTGGAAAATTGAGCTTGGTTGGAGCAAGCAGAATATGTCAGTTCTTTTTTAACATGTTTTGGTTTTCTTTACTAATCCATCACTAAACGACAGAAACAAATTTACTCTGAATACAGCTTAAAGAGAACTTGGATGCTCACCTCCACTTAGGAGAAGTTTTAAAGGTAACAGGGAAGATGATAAAGCATATTTGAAAGTGTAATGCCCTCAACCTGCAAGAGACCAGCATCTGTAGCCATGACAAGAGCAGTCATTACATAAATGCAAGAGGTATGATTACGTCCTACCCTTTGCAAGGAACAAAATAAGGATCACTTCCTGCAGGCATTCCAGGTATTTTAGTGATGCTACATGGTACATCTCATTAATGAAAGGCTTGTGTACAGTGCATTTGCCAAGGGAGACCAGCCTTCACAGGAACACAAGAACTAGCCAGGGAGTTGTGGTGTGGAGTCTTCTTCCAGGCTCTGCTGTTTTGCTGATGGGTAGCCTTGGGAAAGTCATGTCAGTTCTGAAAGGTTTAATTTCCCTGTCCATGTGGGGAAGGGTGATTAATTTCCATTATGAAAAGTGTCACAAAGTGAGGTTTGTATTACCTCTCTGTAACTAGCCAGGTGTTGGAATCACAGACAAAATAGAAGAAATTCAAAGATGAGCAACAGAAAATTATTGGAGGTCTTTGAAAGCATAAGCTAGGAAAAGCTGAAGCACTTGGACTGATTCATTTCTACAGAGGGAAATGAGATGAAATATGACAACAGTCTTCAAATATGTATTAGGCAGAAACAATTCTCTGCATGTGCACTGGGCAGAAAAAATTCTTTGCATCCTTTGCAGATAGAAGAGGAGAAATAGGCATAAACTCATGAGAGAAATATAGGTTAGACATCATTAATTAAAAAAAAAAATTTAAAAAAAAAATTAAATTTACTAGGCCAGGTCCATCTTTAAACAGGTTTTAAACAACAATAGTAGAGAAAAATCTACCCCAAATCATGCAAATATAGCTGATCCTGCTTCAGGACAAGGACATCTAGCCATGCTGCCCTGGTTTTAATGACCTGGTCGCCTCTGATATCCCCGAGAAAGTTTTGTGAAAAGTCTTATGAATATTCATGAGACTTCTTTAATTGAAAATGCATCTCTTATCAAATATGGTTTTTTTCTGGCTGCATTCTGGGTACACAGACTTTTAGTTGTGCACCAGAAGATAATACACATTAGGACCACATTTCTAGTTCCATGTTTTGTGGCCCATATGAAAGTACCTTTAGTGTCTAACTTTCCTTTTTGCTATTCTTTGATTAGCTTGTCCTAATTTCCCTGCAGTTCACATAACACATTTCTCTTTTTTCCCTATCCAGTGTTAACAGGGAGGCAGCTTGGCTGCTTGTTCTGTTAAAAAGTCACCCATGGGATTAACTGAACTCCAAGAAGCTGCTTCATAAATTTGAATACTTTGATATGATAAATGCCAAAGCCAACTTTACAGAGATGAGGGACTGTATTTACTTCACTGCTGGGGCACTTCCATCTGAGATCTCCCACAGCTCAGGAAGTCTGGGGGGGACGACATAGTTGCGTCAGATAAAGGCACAAATGTTCCTAAAACTTTCCCTAAGGAAGCAGACTTTTGTTCCACTGGAGATATGTGGCTAAATGTGACATTTGTGTCAAAACACTTCAAACACAGTCCTGAAACATTGTCAAGCTTCCCCTAACACGGTTTAGGGAAAACATCTCTTCCAGCACATCATTCCCATAGCTGGTTGTAATTTTCCTTGTTGTGTTCCCAGGAAGCTCATCTCTGGATCTCTCAGAATAACCATCATGGAAGAGAATAAGCTGGGCTTCAAATATCCCACATAAAACTCCCAATATTCTCTCAAGTGGTTCTTGTAAGAAAAGTGGCACATCCTCATGTTCCTCACTTCTCCCTTCCACAACGCAGTGATAGTATCTGACTGCCTCTGAACAGCCTTCTGCAAGACAACCAATTGATGTACACAATATCCACCAACACTTCTCAACAGCATTTTTTTTCAGAAGTCTCATGACGTTAATCAAGTTATACCATGTAACATAACGAGAATTAAATCTGTCACCATACTGCCTCACTTCAGCCAGCAACAAAGGGCAGGGTAATTCCTACAGAATTAGTGGAGCTGGCACTAACAATCTTACGTGGAGAAGATCTCCATATTTCAGGTATCTGGACCTCTTCCTGCAGCTGTACACAAGTTACCCTTCAAGTGGCTGCTAATCCATTGTGTTTGTTTTGGTGTTTTCGTTTGTGGGTTGGTGTATGGGTTTTTTTGTTTGGGTTTTCATTGTTGTTGTTGTTTGCTTGCTTGCTTGTGGGTTTTTGGTTGGGGTTTTTTGGTTGGTTGGTTGGGTCTTTTGAGTGGGGGTTTGTGGGGTTTTTTTGTTTTGTTTCGTTTTTTTACAAAAGTGAGATATTTGCAAAAGTGGGTGGTTTATTATTTGTTATTGCTGGAGTTTCCACTTGCAGTCACAGTGGAAATACCTTGTTCCAAGGTCCCTTGAATTATGTGGATTCCTAGCTAATGCTGCCACACATCTTCTGGAGAACTCTCCTTCTAGGGTATATGGCACTTCACGGTAGCCATGAAGCCAATTAAAGAAATTATTTATGTTAATTTATGAGTGCAAGTGATTCTTAAGCCTTTAATTACTCCCAGTACCTTTACTGTTTAATTCCTATGAACCACTCTGAGATCTTGGAGAGCTTGCCTTGAACTCTGTGCTCCAAAACACCATGGCTCACGAACAACTTAAGACTCCTGATGCATGGTGGGTGCCAAGGTCAGCTCCAGCTAAGCCATCCCTTCCCATTTCTCAGCATCTGCAGACTGCTCTGAAACTTTGTACACCCTTTTTCCCATTTCCTTTGAATCACATTGCTTAATCTGCCAAGACAGAAGAAAAGTGCAAAATCTGGAGCCTCCCAGCTCTTACCAGGTGAACAGTAATTGACATAAGGTGACCTGTTACTGCACCTTTGTTAAAATGTTGCTAGACTCGAGTAGTTTGAAATCTGCTAAACTGAATTCAGACTGCTGAGCAACAGAAGTCCAGTGTCAGTTGTGGCTTATTTGTCTTCAGGTCTGCAAGCTAATGCTATAGAGAAGTTAAATTTCTTCTACACATAACCCGAATTGCTGTAAATAACATGGCACTTGAGATGCAGGAATAAACACTACATACCGTGGCACACTATGTCTAGATTTCAGGGGGTTATTTTACTGCACTGTGCTTCTACATCTCAGCTCACACTCTCAAGGCACATTTACATTCATATTATCAAGCCAATACTAAACCAAGGACAAAGACTGAGAAAGTTGAGTGTCTGGTTCACAGTAGTGCTCCTGCTAGCAGCAGCTCAAAACGGAACACAGACAACTACTGCGTTTCCTCACCTCCTACTGTCACAGGCAGAGAAAGCACATCAGTGGCATCAGCAGCTTGTTAGCCACAGGCAGAATTTGTGCATGCTCAGAAACCGTGGGACTAATTTGATTGAGCAAGTTATCCACCACAAGCCATTCATTCTGCCCCAGCTGCCAATGTGAGATGCCAGTACATCTAGTCTTGCTCCAAGGTGAGTCAGGGCATGATTTCAAGCAACAAAAAGACCTTGTGATAGAAGATGCAAAAAATACAGAAGGCCAAGTCTAGAGAAAGCCCTGACATCTTTGCAATCCATCCAGCAGAAAACATTTTGAAGCTTCAGTGAAGTTTCCTTCTCCAAAAACCTTTCCTCTAAAAAAAACCTTTACAATGAGGTAATCTTTCAAGGAAGCATACAGTAGTTTCCTGAAAGCATTGTCAAAGCCAATTACATGTACATTTCATCAGTTAATGAGCACAGTGAAGCATTGTGCCTGCAGTAGTGCAGGTAAATGTTATCACAATTCATATTTAGTGCCAGCCTTCCAAATGACATGCATCACTGCAGCAGTTTGAAGGGGGCCCAGGTTCCCTCAAGAAAATTAGAGAAACGAAGTCCAGTCTCAGTGGGACTGACCTGATCATCCCAGGATGTTGTAGTATTGTTATTCTATTCTGCTTTCTAGTATCACAGCTTATAAGGCAGTGCCTGGCTGACATCACTCTCTCTTCTCCTTGTCTTTCCTCCCTTCCCTTCATTTCTCCAGGCAGAGCACACGTGCCTACTTGTCTCATTGTTTTGTGTGCAGAAGACGGCTTCTACCTGGCAAGGAGTTTTGAGCTGCGTCATGTGGCCTGCTGCTGAGGCCCTGTAGGCCTACTCTCAGGCCTGCTGAGGGCGGAAGGGGTGGAGGAATTCTAGATGGTTTTAGTCCAATAGGTTTGGACTAGCTTGTGGATGTATTCCTTCTACTTGATTGCCTTTTGCATATGTGCACCTGTAAACAGAATCTCCCTTAAGACTTCCCATCAGTGTGCAGCACCTTCATTCTTACTCTCCAAAAGGACTAAGTGTCATTTCTGTCCTCCAGACCCAGGTAGGTCATGCCTCAGACTGGGACAATCCCCAGCAGCATGCATGGTGCCACGTAAGAGATGGACAGTATCAACAAGACAGGAAGTCCCTCGTCTAAAGGCATGTGGCAAACCAGCAAAAACAGAGGCAGTGCAATTGTAGCAGTTTAAGAGCTGATGCTCTATTGCGGTGCTAAATTATAAACAAGAGAGAGGAACTTTCTGGGCATTCTTCTGAATAAAAAGTGAATGAGCAGGGCATTGGTCATTAAAGGAAAATAATTATAAGGTCTGTATCGTTCATTGGTTTTGTAATTGGTAAAAAAAGCCAATATATAAATGATAAGGCTTCAAGGAGACCTTATAGTAGCCTTCCAGTATCTGAAGGGGGCCTACAGGAAGGCTGGGGAGGGATTATTTACAAGGTCTTGCAATGACAGGACAAGGGGCAATGGGTTTAAACTGGCAGAGGGGAGACTGAAATTGGGTGTTAGAAGGAAGTTCTTTCCAGTGAGGGTGGTGAGGCACTGGAACAAGTTGCCCAGGGAGGTTGTGGATGCTCTCTCCCTGGAGGTGTTCAAGACCAGGTTGGATGAGGCCTTGAGTGACCTGTGCTAGTGGGAGGTGTCCCTGTCTATGGCAGGAGGTTGGAACTGGATGATCCTTGAGGTCCCTTCCAACCTCAGCATTCTATGATTCTATGATTTTTCACTCTGTTCCCTTTGCCTTCTGCCTTCTACCTCCTCCACTTGTTCCACCTTGTCTAACCAGGTAGCATGTGAGATCTGGCTGGTTTTCTGTCTAGGGGGAAGGGAAGAAGGTGGCATTGGCCCTTTCTCAGATTTTCTTTGTCCAGGGGGGAGGATTTGATTTCTGTATTATTTCTAAATTGTAAATAATTGTATACAACTGTAAATATATATTGTATATATATGTAAATACATTTTGTATATATGTTTGTAAATTTAGCTTGCTGTAAAACAGAGCTTTAGCTTACTCCCAAACCTTCTGAACTAGTGTGGTAAATTTTATCTGGGGGGTAATTTCTCAAACCCACTTCAGTAATGAAGCACTAATGAACAACCACAGTTTTTGAACTGTTTAAGTGGGCATGTAGTGCATGTTAGCACACGATTTACTCCAAGTGGCCATACGGGAATGGGAGAAGTCATAGATAGATGACTGCAGATATCCAAAGATCACTTTTGGCTATCACGGAGAGTGAATGACAGAAAGGCTCTTTGCAGGCAGGTATCAGGTTATGGGAAGCATTAAGAAGTGACGCTATTGCCTAATCATTCTTCTGATACAAAAATATTTCTCATATGGAAACAATAATGGTAATTGGAAAATCAACCTTTCCATCAATAGTGATTAAATCTCTATTGTCCAGATCAGAAGAAGGCAGATACAAATGAGAGGCACTGTTTTACTGCATGGTTTCTGCCATGTCAAGCTGCTAGAGAAAATTGCCCTTCCATGGGACAAGGACCTGTGATATTTTATCCTCACTATCACTGGGGCAGGGTATGAGTTTACTGCTTTGCTTTACTTCTGCCCAGACAGCAGAGAAGCTGCACTTCACACAGCCCCCCACTAAAGGCAGAAACTAGCTTACCATACCCAGTAAGACATCACGTAAGGAAAGGTTTGCCATCAAGTCAAACCAATGTATAAAAACAAATGACATGGTTACAAAACTGTGGGCTCCATTAAAAAGGCAGTCTGTTTTAAAACGAACCAATCTTTGATGTTATAGGCTGGTTTTACTAGTTTTTCTAATATGATAGCTGGCATGTCCTTAAGTGGGTAATACCAAAATAATCCTAGCTGCAAATTGTTCAGCCTGACAGTGCATAGTTTAATCCTCTGACTGTGACTGATGGAAAATTTATATCACTTAGTGAGCTGCTCAGGGGGTTTCTTCAATTAATCTGATTTTTTAATCTGCAGATACTTTTGATTTGCACAACAGGTAGACAGTTCAGGAGTGCACACATTCCCTAAAGCTTCAAACCATCACAACTGAGTTCCAGGGCAGGACTGTTGGTAAGCTATGCATAATTCAGTGGATTTCTTAGAGCAATCATCACTTTGCTAAAGGAGTAGGGCCAACTTGTGTGCATAGGAGAGAGTTTCTTAGCATCAGCTTTTTTTGCTTTTACATTTTTATGCATCCTGCTTTCAGGTTATAGCTTTTTTAAACTGCATCTTAGACATTTTTAGAACACAGTAACTATTAATGTGTTTGGAAGGCATACAGAGACCATGACGCTACCTCTTATTCTTCTTACTTTCCCATGCAGCTTGACAGTGTACAGGCCTGTTCTGTATCTAAATTTACAAGCCATGACAAGTGATAAATATTCTAATTCTAAAAAGCTATTGTGTACGTCTGAGACAATTAAAATTCCTTAGATATCAAGTTGCAGTATATAATACATTTAGTCAACATTAGAACATGTCAGAGAAGGAACGTTTTATCCCAGCACACATTTAAGCATCTAAAAATAGGCCTTCTGTTTAAATAAAGGTATTGTAGTAATGTTCATTGGGAAATCCCCTTTCCTCAGACTACAAAAGTAATATTAATTCCTAGATCACCTCATGCTGTGAAGAAAGAACTGAGCAGAAGAGTTTATTAAAAGTACCAAATAAATCATATATCCTCTTTTTAGGAGAAAAATCCTGGTTGAAAGCAACGAATTTTTAATTTTCCCACCAAACCCAAGAAAGTCATACCACGCAATTTGGGACATAGATTGAGCTCTAGCTCACCCTAATTCATACAGTATTAGCAGCAGGAGAAGAGAATAAAATGGTTTGCCAGGTTTGGTCACACAAAGTTTTGATCAAGATATGCCATTTTGTTAAAAGCATATCATTCCTCATTTAGATTTCTCTGCAGGTTGTACATTACCTTTCCAGGAATGGTTGGCAGAAAAACAGCAGAGTAGTGTGATAGAAAGGAGGTTAACCACTGAATAAACATAAACTGCTGCGCCACCTGAAATGTACACTGTTTTTGAGATGCAAAGCAGTGGTAGGAAACCTGTTTCCTGTATTCCTTCTCTACTATTAGTGGTGAGGTAGAAGAGTATCTCCCAATTCTTCTTTGCCAATTAGAAGCTATATTTTTTTATTGTGGTAGTTTAATTAAGGAACGTCACTCAATTTGTCACCTTTAAGAAGGTTGCTTTAAAAGAAGAAAAAAAAATGACATCAGGTTCAGCTGGAGAAAAGTTCATTACATATAACAACTAACTTATCTGGGCTTGTTTTGTGTCACCAAGGTCCACTGTGCAAAAGTAGTGCTGCTGGTGGTTGTTGTTGGCATCCATAAGCCAGTTGCCCAGAGTAAGAATCATCTCTTTTGCATCCTGGTTAGCAATAGGCAGGCACTGTGCAATGTCCAAGAGCCCAATTCAGACATTGTGCATGAAAATAACACAGTAAGTTTGGTGAATCTGCACATGGCCAGAGATGTGCCCCATTCTGAGTTGGATTTCCCCAGTGCACAGTCAGATGTTGAGGTTTGTATGGGAATGGTGCCAGGTATTCTGGCAAGGTCTAGTTCCCATCTCTGAATCACAGCACTTTATTCTGTCATCCTGAGCGCTCCTATTCCTGCGTAAGTTCTTCTGACTGCATAGCCTTCTATGGACATAGCAATGGTTACTTATACTGCATGAAACCATAGCAGCAGTCCTTCAAGTTAGGAACTTGCTAGAGGGCAGGGATGCCATCCAGAGGGACCTGGACAGGCTGGAGAGGTGGGCCCAGGCCAACCTCATGAAATTCAATAAGGCCAAGTGTAAGGTCCTGCACCTGGGTAGGCACAATCCCAAGCACAAATACAGGCTGGGTGGTGAATGGCTGGAGAGCAGCCCTGAGGAAAAGGACCTTGGAGTCTGGGTTGATGAAAAGCTCAACATGAGCCTGCAGTGTGCACATGCAGCCCAGACAGCAACCGAGTCCTAGGTTGCATCAAGAGAAGCGTGGCCAGCAGGGCAAGGGAGGGGATTCTGCCACTTTCCTCTGCACTTGTCAGACCCCAGCTGGAGTACTGTGTGCAGTTCTGGAACCCTCAGCACAGGAAGGACATGGAAGTGTTGGAGCGGGTCCAGAGGAAAGCCACAAAGATGATCAGAGGGCTGGAGCAGCTCTCCTATGAGGA
>VWZE01023206.1:25415-38569 GCA_013396675.1 Eubucco bourcierii
GTCCCTGCCTATGGCAGGGGGTTGGAACTAGATGATCCTTGAGGTCCCTTCCAACCTTACCATTCTATGATTCTATGATTCTATGAACAGCATAAATTACAGATTTGCATACATCATGTAGCCCAGATTAATTGTCTCCTTGCCCCAGGGAACAGAGTCAAGGTTTATTTGCAAATCACAGTTCATCGGTTTGGCCTGGTGATCCTGAGGGTCTTTTCCAACCTGAATGTTTCTGTGATCCAGTATCACACAGTATCACCACGATTGGAAGAGACCTCAAAGATCATCAAGTCCAACCCATTACCACAGACCTCAAGACTAGACCACGGCACCAAGTGCCACGTCCAAACCTGCCTTGAACACCTCCAGGGACCCAAACAACAGCAGCTTTCTTCTCCAATCACACTAACCCCACAAGAGCACTGGTAAAAAATGCCATACGAGAATCAGGCTACTCTTTCTCAAGTCCAAGGGATTGAATGGTTGTTAGCTGCTGGTGGTGTTGTTGCTGATGTCTGCTGTGTCAATAGCCTGCAGCTTGTGATGGCTCCCTCCCGGGAAGAAAATATTGTGCAATTGTTTCCATTTTGTTCAGTTTACTGGTGTTGGTTGGAGTTTGTCATTTTTCTGTCAGTGCTGGATTTACTTACTTCAGATCTCTGGTAGCTTTCTTTCAGCATTTAAATTAACTTTAGATATCCCAATTTGAAAGCTTGTGGTCTCACATCTCTCACAAGACAAAGAACCACGACATTTTGAACTGTTTACAACTTCATATAATCTTGCCCAGGCCTCTAGAGACAGTCAAGCAGCAAGCTAGAAGGAAAGGCTGTTGAAGTGCCAATTTTCAGGTTCTTGGGTCACAACTAACAGAGTTCTGGCAATAGCAAAAGCCACAAATGATGTTGTATCTTCTTTTTATTCCAGATATTCTCAAAAGCATCTGGAAGACTTGCATAAATTACCTGAATTTTAACCTGTTTGGACCAGATTGATTTGACCGAAAAAAATGTCATGGTTGAGATTCCAGCACAGCCTCTGTATAAGAAAAGTTTTTCCTCTATAAATAGTGTTGCACTCTTTTGCTTGTAAAATTTCTGTTGCTGCTAAATTAGAATTCACAAGTCTTCTGCAGGATTCATAATGGGATCAAAGATTAGAACCTTCTTTGAAGTTTGTCTTCCATTGCTCCACTGTTAATACATACCTGCACTAATCCACCATGGTTTTCCTAAACTAATCAGTCGCTCTCCATCCCCAAAAGGGACAAGTGTACAGACTTTTTTCAAATCCCCATTTATTTTTGTTCATTATCCACACTTCATTTTGCAAGGGCATAACAATTTGTTAATTGATTTTTCATGTACTATAAAGAGACCAGCTCTGTTTTCCAAAAACTTCTGGTCTAAATGAGATTTGCTGGTATTATTTACAGTACTTAGAACTTTGGTCCTGTTTATTGCTTGCAAAGCACAGAGTGGATTGAACTGTGTGCATAACAAATTAATTACACTTCACCCTTTGACAACAGCTATTAATATGATTGCAATGAGATCATCTCAATCTCACTATTTTAATTTGGTCCTTCTTGAAAAAGATCAAATAAACACTGAACCTGAAGGTTGTTTGCCTCTTGTTTAGGAAAACAAGCTGACAGCCTCACTGACCCTAAGCAGAAATTACACAAGGGAAAATATAAGTTAAAAAATAATTTCAAAATCTCCATCATTAAAAACTGCAACACAGATATTTCTTTGTCTCACTCTGCTCAAAATCGGCTCACAGCTACTATATCAAGCTTCTTGTCTCTCTCTACATTAAGACTTTTAATTTGTCTATTTTTAAGGAAAAAAAGCTATATTTGGGAAGAAGCTCATTATCATAGTGTTTGCAATGATTTTTGGCATTGACAGGAACTGGTTCATTTGGGCACCTGTTTGGCTCATGGATTTTAAAGCTTGAGTCCCTCACTGTGCTCACCAGTTCCGACCTTACAGACAATACAAAACACAGAATTGAACCAGAAGCAGTGTGAGTTTTTTTGGAGATGGGTCTTTATGGATTTCCACGTGCTTGAATTTCAGAAAGCACAAAAATGTGCAAATAAAGTCAATGAAATACCCCAGTGTTGAGTCGAGTCCCATAGTTAGACATCCAGAATTAACACCTCCAAATTATTGATTTACAAATTGTAAGGAAATGCATGAGAAGGATGTGCTGAAGTGGAAAGTTTCTCAAAAGTCCTGCAAGGTCATACCTCATTAGTGGGAGACTATGAAGACTTTAACTGTGATTCTTTCTATTAGAAGGCAAATTAGTTTGGAATGGAANAAAAAAAGGGAGACAGAAGAGCCACTTCTTCAAAGGTTTATTTCATAATTTTTCTTTGGGCTAAATTAAGAGATTAATCCATTCTGATGAATACCCACAGGGTTAACTTCTAAACGAGTATTTCTCCCTCATCAGATAGAATAGGAAGATTAGAGTATGAAAAAGAGACAATTTATAGTGAGTGTTCTGGTCTTCAGAGGGGTTTTAATTTGGATATGACAGCTATGTTCCAGCTGCTGCTTGCTTTCATATATATTCAAAAGGACATTCCAAAGGACTGTTCCAAGTGCTAAAGCATCCCCAGAAAGCCATGTGCTGTGCTTGGCCCCGTTAGAGCTTTTGGGCTGATCCTGACATTTCCTCAGACTTTAAAAGTTGCACACCACCAGCTCTCTTCAAACCCTGGAAGCAGAGAACAGTATCCATCCTGTTCCAGTCACATCCCTATTGGACATCCCTTCAGGCTCTCTGCATACTAGATGCTTTAGAAAATATTATTTCAAGACTGGGGGCGGGGAAGGAATTAGTTTTTAGAAATAGATTTACTGATTTCTTTGTATCCAAAAAAATGAATGAATTCTGTTACACTGCAATAAAAATAAGTAGTCCTGGTCTCCAGTTGACCAGAGCAGAACAAAAGCAGTCATGTGACATCTTTAAGATACAGAAGAGGTTGATGTAAGAGCTCATTATAGGGGTACCTAAGTAGGTTGCCACAATAGCTACACCCACGAGACTGATCATTTGATCGGTATCTTCCCTGAGAGTCAAAAAGAACTGAGGTAGTTTGGGTTCCTGTTACAGGAACAACCTATTAATGGGATGATGCACTAACTTCTCCAGTGAAACTGATGCCTGGCAGCCTGATGTGTGTGTGTTGTTTAAACTGCTTTTTAACCTCTGCAGATTAAACACTAAGAGTTGTGGTGACTAAATTAGGCACTCATAATCAGGCAAATAATCCTGTGTGGAAATGGGCCAGGAAAGAGGATTTGTCATTATCCATTTCTTCCTTGTTGTCCTATTGCCCAATACTTGCACATACTTTTGTACTCTCCTACCCCATTTTATGGACAGGAAAGTAAGGTGGTTAATTTCAGTCAGTTTTTTAAAAGCCAGACAGAAATAAGTGCCAACATCTGAAACTGAAGCTGCCAGATCTGAACCAGGACAATTTTAGCACAAAATCTCCCAGACCAACCTTCTTACACCTAAAAATTCAGATTTTCTACAGCATTTTACGACAATAAGTAACATGCTGATTAAGCACTCTGTGGAAGCTGAGTTGGCAAGTGAGTTTGGCAAAATTCTTTGAACTGTTCTCTGCTCATAAAAAGTGAGGTTTGTAGAAAGAGTTTCACAGATTTTTCCACTTTTAAAAAACTTCAGCCCAGTAAATTTGTAACCATTCCAAATGTTTTAGGTTGGTATCTTCATATAAAAGTAGTTCTGAATTTCCAAACCAGTCTAGTCTTCTTGCCTCTACTTATTCACTGCAGGGAGTGGGACACCCTCTGTGGCACTGCTTCCCTTTTCCCTGCAATGGGCAGGGGAATAGGTAGACAGTAAACACTATTAAAATATTATCACATTTAAAATACTATCATGAGCACTGTATCTAAACTTAGCAACTGGACAATGAATACTTCAGCTCCGTTGTTTCAGTCTCTGCAAAGAGAAACTGCTGTACCTACATCTCCAAGTCATTCATTGAAGGCTGTGGGCTTTTTTTCCCCCAGCTGTAACGTGAGTGTGGAAAGTAAATGTTGAGAGTCTGGAAGGCAGCTAAAATATCTTTACAGCCCTTGCTCTTCCTGGCTGACACGCTGCAGTTTCCAGATGCTTTGCCCCACAAATATGAAAATCCTAAATTGACACTGTTCTATTTTAGTCCTATACAGAGTGAAGTGTTGGCATAAAGTGATTCTTCTGTCAAAATATTACTATCAGAACAAGATCAGAAAAGAAAAAAACCCTGAATTTGCCATGCAGAAAGATGAACAGTGTTAGAAATGACTGGAATGTATTTTCATGTAGGAAAAATCTCTGCATTTACATACTTATGTATTTAAGAGCACTTGGTGTATCTGTACAACATATGACAGTTTTGAATGTTCTACCATTTTTGGAGGCAATTAGCCATCTATTCAAGGCTTCTGTGCTCACTTTGATTTCCCCATTTTTCCACCCACCTGAATCTGACACTTTGACATCTTTGCTTTTTAGAATGGAAATTCAACATTTAGTAAAGCCAGGCAATGCACAGTGAAAAATCAGTGCAAAATCTATGCATTGAATGGTGGAATTTCATGTAAAACACAAAGTTTCGTGTTTCAATTATTTTAAACAAAACAATAGCTGTCATGAGAAACTAAAGCAAGTTTTGAAATAGTCATGACCATTCTCAAAAGAAACTTCTTCAACAAAATTGGATATTATTATGTCTTTAGCACCTCACCAGAGAAGAACTGCCTCTCACACCATGCTATTATTCAATTTTAAGAATCTTAGGCAACACAGATTTCATCACTTGAGTTAGAAGTCTATTTAACAGACTAGTAGACCTTATGACTACAAATTATTTCCTGATATTACCACTATATTCTTACATTTCCTAAACTATAGCAATTAACATAACTCAAGCCATTCTAAACTATCCGTTCTTCCTCCAGTCCTCCACACATCAAATTGTTTCATGGTACTTAATGAACTGTTTCCCATGTGGTACTTAGAGAACGTTGAAGTCTCTTGTAATGGAGTACATAAAACTAATTACAGGGGGAAGATACTCATCTGATCACTAGCAATGCAGATACAAGCAAGAGAACTCTAAGCCCTTAAACTAGTAAAACAAAAACCACCACCTGGACACACAGCAGAGTCACAAAGTAATACTTGGAATCATATTCCACAACTGTGAGTCTTTGGTGTGTGATGTGAACCTCTTAGGTAAATTTTACCTGGGCAGACACAGGAGAAGAGTCAATATAACATGTTTAAGATCCCAAGGAAAAAGACATAGTTAGGCATTTTGTTATATGTTGGCTATTTAGAAGTTTGTTTTTTTCATTACATTTACACAACTATTTCACTCCAAATCATAATAGTTTCAGTTGTAACAAGACTTTGCTAGTAATTAACTTTTTTTTATGTTTAACAGAGAACACTCACATTCCTCTTAGACTGAAGTATCTGAATTTTTCAATTCTAGTCCATTTAGAGTGTAAATAATCTCAGAAACTTTTCTGACATATAAACACACCCCCTCTGTTTCAATAAAGAATAATGATTTAGAATATTATGTATTTTAGAATCCTGAAAGTCATAGACCACAGATGAGGGCAAACTTGAGTTTTGCAGGTGTCTTGGTTTTAGGACCAGCTGCAGTTGAGCTGCAAGCAGACAGACACTAATGTGACAACACAGTCAAAACTGGCCAGACATCTTTTATGTATGGGGCGCGATGTTTATGGTATCAAATATCCCATTTGCTGACTATCCTGGCTGTGGCACATCCCAGCTTCCTGTGAAGAAAATTAACTCTGTCTCAGCCAAACCTAGGATGTCAAGTAGTCTTGAACAAAAATACTACTAGGAAAACCTATTGGTGTCATTGAAAAAGTCTGGGAATGGCTAATAGCAGGACCTGCAGACGAACCTCAGCACAAGACCTCTTGTGGGTGTTGCTGCACTGTGTTTTAGAGCTGCTCTGATGTGGGAAACCATGAAAGAGATGTGAAAAAGGCAAGGGAGAGCTGCATGCTCCAGAACAAGCCAAGAGGAACATCAGTAGCAACAAAGGATGGACCCCCTCCACTGTTACAATGAACTCTCACAGCCTCCACTTCTCTGAGCTGTTTTATCCAAGTACAACTACCTTTGTTTATTGTATTGAACAAAGAGCTCACCCTAAACCATTTTAACCATTTCAATTTGAACACAGTAGGGCAGCCAGTGGTGAGCCATGGTGTGGTCTCTTGATCCATCCTAGGACACAGCTTCAAAAGTGAGCGATTTTTGGTTTCTGCTGTTGTCTCCCACATCCTTCAGCAAGGTGAGAAGGTGTTTCATTATGCCCCTGTTATCATGCATGAGCTACATGGACCCTGACTAACCTGTGTGTACAAACCAACCACGTTACACAGAATCATCAAGAAGTGGATTTTAAATGTCCAAAGTAGACTAGTGACCCTGGCTTGCAAGTTAGTTCTCTGTCACAGCAACTGGCAAGATCCTGAGCAGTTTGGATGCCAGAGCTGTCCTTCCAGCCTCAGTGAGCAATCAGGTAGCACTGCTATCACAGTTGGTGTGTTATCAGCAAACAGCAGCCTGGCTTACACCCTCATTCCAGAAAGCAGACTTCAGAAAGACCACAGGACCAGCAGACAAGTGATGCAGAGCCTGCCTTGTCTTCACCACAGGAAAGAGACATAGTTCCACTGCTGCAAATCTGTTTAACTGATTCAATCAGAATAAGCAAGCTACTGCCAGAAAGTCAGCTGAGGAGGATAGCGCAGGCTCCACACACATCCAGCCTTACTATTTACAGACTAGCCACAGGAAAGGGAGGAATTTGGTGAAGAAGAAAGGATCTGCATCACAGCTCCACCAACACACTTCCCTGCAACATCACGTCTCCTTACTCTAAGTGAGATTTTATTCTCTAGACAGTATTTAATCAGTACTAGTCTGCCCAAATGAGACACTAGTTGGGATTTCTTGAAATAAATGTAACCATCAGGAGTTTAGGAAGAGTTAGCATCACGAGACATCTGACAGAGGAGACAAAAGCAAGAACAGGATCTCACTAGGACCCAACCAAGAATTATTGTTGCCCTTAAAACACTCTGCCCCTGAAATGAACATGTGTTTTCCTCTCACTCAGCCACATTTTTCTGCTTTTTAGCAACTTACAATACACCATGACTTTTTCTTTTTATGGCTAATACAAGATGTTAAGACGAGGCTCTCAATTTACAACAGTAGCAGCCACTCAATCTGTAACATATGCACATACTTTTAAGATGTTTTCAATTACTTCCATCTTGCTAACATGCAGAGATTCTGCTTAAATAGGAAATTGTGTTATCATATACATTTGAAGATTTCTAAAGCTAGACCATTTCACATTTTCTACCCTACTGAGCTAAGAAATTAACAGCAAAACTTTACCCTGCCCTCCAGGAAGCCTCATTCTTTTAAAGACACAATCTCAGGTAGTAACTACAGAATCAACTATTTATTTCATCTAAATAAAACCATTCTTCCACAAACACTGAAGGGAAGAAATAATATATCATGCTAAGATTCCTGAGTCAATACTTCTCCTCTGTATCCACTCTTGGGATTACTTTCTGTGCCTGTTGAAGTGCACTGCTGTTCTGTGTTAAATAAGCTGAAGTAGAATGGAAAGCAACCAATTTGTGCTCCCTGGGTGTTGGGCAACTCTTGCTGGCACATAGGCTATAAATAGAAAAAGATGATAGAGTTTCACACTGATATCATTTCTATGCAAGTTAACAACACAACAGTAAGGAAACAATTTTCTCCTGCCTATTTATCTCCCCTATGAGAAGTGATGAATGGGGGTTGTGTTGTTTTAACCCAAAGAAAGTGATGTTAAGTGTTTTCTCATGTGGTGATTTACCTGAGGGTTAATATCCTACACAGAGTGCGTGCCCTCATCTGCTTGGCAACAAACCTTCTCCTTTGAGCCCAGTACAGGAGGAAGCATTATCCTTTCAGAATTAAAGACAAATAAAAGGTTTCTAGGCTGGACAGTTGTACATGTCATAGGAACAAGATCACAGAGATGCCCCTCAGGATGTGTCCATTCTCTTGCTTTCCCAAAGAAGGGAGGTAGAAGGAAGCCAGACAACTGTGTAGATGAGTTACCTAATTTAGTACTAAGAACAGAAGTGACAGGTCCTATTTTCCATCAAGTAGCAGGTTGAGCTTGCCTCTACATTCATTTGTACAAGCAGAACACTTCCCCTGGGTAATTTCCATATCTGTCTGAAGCATTCTTGCAACATGCAACCATTGGTCTCAGCATCCTAATCTCTACACTAAAGAGAGTTACCATCTTCAACCAAGTGAGATGGAACAAAATGTATGTACTAAATACTTCCACATCCTTCTAGTGACTGGAAGGTGGTTTCAGTTTTTATGGGCTTAATGTACAAATGTAATATAAAGAAACCACAGCAATACAGAAATGAAATCAATGTCTTTCAAGAGGACTTCAGTGTCAGATGTTACTTTCTGGATTTGACATTATTAATGCTTCTTCCACCTTTTTTTTTTTTAAAAATAGGAATCAACTGACTCAAATTCCACAGTTTGGAGCATGTTCCTTTTGAGAATTCTCAGTTGTATGAACCTGCATGAATCCACTGTGTTCAAAGACAGTACTGTACCTACAGATGTATAGGGTTTTTTTCAGATTCACACCTGAAATTGCCAGAGAACAACATTTCTTGCAGACATACAGCTTACAGTTAACCAGCAATCAGGTAATTTTGTTCCTAACAGGCAGTCTGTAACCAAAGAAAAAAAGTTTACAACGCCAGATAAATGGAAAAGCTTTCCAAAGATGCAAATGCACAAGGAGGTTAATTACCCTCAAAGTAAAATTGATTAGGAAATAAATAGAAATGAATGATCAGCCAAACAGTAAAACAAGACACAACTGTATATTTGAGGGCACTGGAAAAGTCAAAGTTCCTGGACAATTAGTCTTTGGTATTTCAGTTACCTCATATAAATGAGGAGAGAGAAGACCCTCAGGATTTTCACCTATTTTAATTTTGTTTATTTCAATTAATTTCAAATTACTACAAACACTGAATTACTTAGCAGCCTGCAGCATTTTGCCTCCTATGATGCTCCACATCACCCTGACCTTCCTGTGCTGATACCACTTGTGCTGATATGGACACAGTTCAGGCTCAACCCAGTCTTCAAAGAAAAATGGGAATGAAAATCCCCAAATCCCCCTTTCTGCTTCAAGCCCAGGGCATGTTCACACTTTCCAAGGACTGCAATATCCAGTGGGTATTGTTTTGTACTGATAAAATTAAGTCTTTACAGAAAATGGGATTTGAAATGACATTTCAGTCACGGCATCCTTCCAAGTCTGGTAGATGAGATAACAGCTATGATATCAGTTCTGATCTCTTTCATATCAGTGACATTATTTGATTAATATTCTAAACTAAGTTTATTACACTGCATATTAAGAGGCAGAAGAAAAGCAAAT
Source organism: Eubucco bourcierii (assembly GCA_013396675.1). Classification (NCBI taxonomy): domain Eukaryota; kingdom Metazoa; phylum Chordata; class Aves; order Piciformes; family Ramphastidae; genus Eubucco; species Eubucco bourcierii. The sequence goes on from VWZE01023206.1 coordinate 35,008, forward strand.
GTGAGAGACCACAGTGCTCATTTGAGACACTCTTTGCCCTAAATTGTTCTGTGTGGCTGCAATGTATTTAGCAAACAGAGTCTACTGTGCTTATTTACTTACTACAGATTGTAAGAAGGCATATTTTAAGGAAAAACAAAACACCTCAGGTTCACTCTTAATATGATTTTCTCTGTAGCAAGGAAAACAGCCCCTTCGATATGCAATACACATTCAGCTCCTACTTGTCTATTACAAACAACACTTTAAAGAATTACACTGGGAAATCAAGACACCAAGCCTACAGCTCAGTGGCACACAAGAGATTAGTGAGTGCTGCACAGATTACCTCAGTCCTAATGTAGACACAAACTCCAGTCTGGAATACACCTATGTAATATCCTTCTAGAAAGAAGGACACTTGTTTTGACTTACGGTTGGTGGTCCTGCTTTGATCACTCTGAGCACTCTCGTTTGACTGGTTGCTGGAGACAGAGGACACACTTGAGCTCCTGACAAAACCAAATGCAGCCAGCTTAGCTGCTGGCAACCGCGAATAACCTGGAGGACGAAGTCCAGACTGGCAGGGCTTGGGGAGATTTGATTTTGCAGCACTTGGACATGAGCCTTTCTTAAGATCACCTGAAAGAAGCAAAAAGAAAGATATTTTTATTAAATAAGCTAAACTGGGATATAGTGACAATCATCTGTATCACCCAGCTAAACAAAGTCGGTATAAAGACTGGACACAAGTTTTATCAGCTGCTCAAACTGCAGTGGTGGTCTTATTTGCTCCACTAAAAAGAAGTTCCGTGAAACAACTGTAAGTTGGAATAGCTTTTAAAACACTAAATTCAGCAAGGATCCATGAGGCATTAACTCAAACTTCCAGCAAAGTAATGCAGTTTAAGGTTGCTAAAATTAGTTTTAATCTGATCTTCTTTTATCCTCTATCACTTTCTAATTTTACATTTGTTTTGTTCCAATTAAAAGAAACTCAGACACTGAGACAAACACACTATGCATAGTCTCCAATTTCGGAAACCATTGTAGGATGCCAACAATCCTCTCCAAGGACAGAGGACTTCTTTGTATTCCATCAAAGAAAGTGCTTCTTTGAAGTCTTCCTTTCAAATTTTGCGAAGAGAAAATGCCCTTTTCTTGCACCAAACCTGGGAACAAGGATGCAACCTGTAAAGTTGTACTTTGTTAACAAACCACCAGTCATTTCCACTGACAGACTTCTCACTATAAACCATCAGCCTATGTGAATGACATCAACCAAGTCTCAGACAAATCCCAACACTGGACTTAAAAACAGATTAAATTAGGCAACAATGGTAGTTCTGCTATTGTATCCATCTGCAGTAAATACTAGCTCCTCATCTGTCCCTAGCTTGTGTCTTAGCCTGTACTCAACTGCTCTTGCTTAGGCAAATTTCTCTAGGAAAATCCAGAACATAGGTCCATAAACGGCCCAAGCTGTCTTTAGGCATCAAAGGTCCAACACCACCTTCAGGGATCAAAGATTAGAGTTTGCATTTGATTGGGAAGTCTGGATACAAAATGGATCTGGACCTCAACTGTACATGACATTTGGACAGATCTGTTCTTTGTAGGTTTGACAATATCAGGTTCATGTTCCTTGTGGAATCCTGAGTAGAAAAGAAGAAGAAAAAAGTAACAAAATTCTTCAAAAGCTGATGCTAAATTATTTATACAGTCATCAGGAAAGGGCAGTATTAAAACTGTCAATGTGTTCTGCCAAAAAAAGTCACGAAATCACCCTTTTCCCATTCTCACTCAGTGAATGCTATTTGTGCATGAGCCCAACACAGACTTCAAAGGAAGAAGTGAACATTTATAATATAAAGGGAAAAGAAAAATTAACTGCACGGTAATAAGGTCTTCATATTATTATTACAGTATTTAATTCTTTTGTAAACTATGTAGGTCACAGCATTATTAATTTTAATGAAGCATTACACTTTGAGGAGACTTTATAGAAAACAAGACTAACTCCTCTGAGCAGAAAACTATTATGGGAATTTTGTAAGACAGTTGTGTACCTCAATGCAACAGTAACACTAAGCTTTGTTTAACAAAACCAAGCCTCTTCTTTTGAAACAGAAATATGTGTAACAGCAAGCTAAAGAAGTTTTAATATCCCATAAAACACACTCCTATGAAAGACAGAAAAAACAATCTATGCTCAATTAACAAAATATCTCCTGTATTACAGACTCTTAAAAATGCATTTTTGTACCCTCTGTTCACAAGTTGACCTCTTTATTAAGACACAAGGAGATGGATGTCTGACTACAGCATCTTTACCAACCCAAAGGAGGACATGTTGTGGGGAGTCATCCAAATGAAAATAATATTTACAGTGTGCAACTAAAGACTGCTAAAATCCCTGTCCACTTCTTTGCACCAACACAGACCAGTTCTGGACTCTGGTCCTGAACCTGGCTTCATATGGATGATGTGAAGATGGGGTCAGCGGCAGTTGTGGGCTCCAGGTGCAAGTCAAGAACAGTGCAGGCACATTAGCACACATCAGCAGTGATGTTTACCATCAGACTGCAGTCAGGCTTGTGCAGCATTGCTCTGAGAGTCATCTATAACAGCTGGTTTACAGTTACCTGCAAAGCACCATCAAGTCCTTCTTCCCTTCCCACTACTGAGGACATTCACATCACATCTAAATGCAATTAATGTGAATCACATCAACTAATTTTCATGTCTGGACAAGGAAAAAAAGTGTCCAATGAAAGGCTTTAAAAGTCCCCAATGCTAGATGTGATATGATTATCATCTTTTGGACAGAATTCCTAGAATGGCAGAATGGTTTAGGTTGGGAGGGACATTGGAGATCATCTACTCCAACCTCCCTGCCACACGCAGGGACGTCTCTCAACTAGACTCAGCTGCTCAAGGCCTCATCCAGCCTGGCCTTGAACAACACAGGGAGAAGGTATCTACAACTTTCCCTGGGCAATCTATTCCAGAGTTTCACCACTCTCGTACTGAGGAACTTCTTTCTAAGATCCAGACTAAACCTATTTTCCCTCAGCTTAAAGCCATTCTTCCTTGTCTTAGTGCTAGACAACGATATGAAAAGTCCCTCTCCAGCCTTTCTGCAGAATTCCTTCAGGTACTGAGTAAGGCATTTGACTCTGTCCCACATGACATCCTGGTCACCAAACTGGAAAAACATGGACTTGATGGATGGACCACTCGCTGGATAAGGAATTGGCTGGATGGTCGAACCCAGAGAGTGGTGATCAAGGGCACAATGTCCACCTGGAGACCAGTGACAAGTGGTGTCCCTCAGGGGTCAGTGCTGGCACCAGTGCTGTTTAACATCTTTGTCAGTGACATGGACAGAGGAATGGAGTGCACCCTCAGCAAGTTTGCAGATGACACCAAGCTGTGTGGCACAGTCGACTTGCTAGAGGGCAGGGATGCCATCCAGAGGGACCTGGACAGGCTGGAGAGTTGGGCCCAGGCCAACCTGATGAAATTCAATAAGGCCAAGTGTAAGGTCCTGCACCTGGGTAGGCACAATCCCAAGCACAAA
>VWZE01023208.1:0-12587 GCA_013396675.1 Eubucco bourcierii
ACTGGATTCCTCTCCAGGTGAATGCAAACTGAGGCAAATTAGCCTCAAACCAGCACACCGGACAAGCTGCTGTGGGTGCCCTGCTTTATAAGGGCTTGGACTGGATGATCTCCAGAGGTCCCTTCCAGATGCCACCACGCTGAAGTTCTGTGATTCTGTGATTTGGGAATGTGACAGCTGTGTAAAATTGCCATGGTAATTACAACACAGTGGTGCTGGATTTAGCTATGTGTCAATCAGTGTCGCTGCAGTGAAAAACTACTCACTGATCCCGAGAGAGAAGCATTTCCAAACTCAGCAGATCAAAGTGAGCAGATTTGCTAATCTGCTCCCTTGTGTTTTGGTATTTTACACTGGAGATCAATTCAGTGTTTCATTAGCAACAGGACAAGAGGAAACAGCCTCAAATTTCACCAGGGGAGCTTTAGGTTGGACATGAGGAACAAATTCTTCCCCCAAAAGGTTGTCAAGCTCTGGACCAGGCTACCCAGAGCAATGGTGGCATCCCCTCAAAGCCTCCTCATGTTGACGCTTTCACAGTTTTTCTGTCTAATGGTGTCCGTATTTTGCATCAAAACTGTAGTCACTTGTTAAAGTATGTTCCACCTCAGGAATATGGGACACCCTTGGGAGCTGTGTTACTGCAGGATACTTCTCTTGCAGATGTTCATCTGCTGTGTTATTGCAAGTATGTTAAGAGAATGCTGGACCGAATGTTCCAGCTGATATTTTATCACCGTTTCCAAAAATAAAAGAAAGTAAATGAATACTGCACAGAACTAGTCAGGACTGTGGAGTCAGCAATTGCTGAGCTGACTTGGAATAACAGCCAGCTAAAAAAACAACAATCAACATAGCTCATAGACATTTCCTGAACTGGAACAGCCAACAGGATTATTTTTAGTTCAGGTTTTAATGTTTTATCATTTCACAGGAAAACAGCTGCCAGAGGAAAAACATTCTGCAGAGCAAAGCCCAGACTGCACAACAGCTACCTCTGTTTCCTAAGCTTTCCAGCCCTAGCATCATCACAGGCTGCACCTTGGACAGCAGGATGACAGGCACTAAGGATTTAAAAGCATTGCTTTAATATTTTTAATGGATCAATATCTAGTATTTAATATTCACTGTGAAATTACCTATTTAGGCTTCACAGAACTTCACTTTGTGTCTTTTGATTCTGTATAATTAGAAGTCAGATAAAGCTTTGGCTACAGCCTCTTGTCCCAACAACTAAACAAGTTTCATCTACAAGTGTTCTACAGTTCTGTTTCCAAAGGGTTTCTAAACAAACACTAAGCACAACTTGCTAAGCGCTTTCTCTGGCAGCATCTTGCCTCCTGCAGCCTAAAGAGATGCTCTCTGTGTTCAGAGCACAGCTTTCCCTAAGCTCTACTACCTTACTTACAGCTGGGGCTCTGCGGTGAACCTGCTGAACGACTAGATCTGGATTAAAATAACCTGACCAAGATGGTTACTTTGAACTTGTATCACTTTCTGCTGTAATAGCATGATGAAGATGGGAGGGCATCATCTAGGGAGGTCCTCCTCTCCCTCTACTCTGCCCAGATGAGACCACACCTGGAATATAGTTTCCAGTTCTAGGCTCCCCACTGCAAGAGATACATACAGGGATCTGCTGGGGAGAGGCTGAGAGCATTGGGGCTGTTTAGTCTGGAGAAGGCTGAGATGAGATCTGATCAATGTCTATAAATATCTGAGGAGTGGGTGTCAAGATGAAGGTGCCAGGCTGTGTTTGGTGGTGCCCACTGACAGGACAAGGAACCGTGGGTACAAACTGGAACACAGGAGGTTCCACCTCAACGTGAGGAGACACTTTATGGTGAAGGTGCTGGAGCCCTGGAATGGAACAGGCTACCCAGAGAGGTTGTGGACTCTACTTCATAGAATCATAGAATCATAGAATGGTAAGGTTGGAAGGGACCTCAAGGATCATCTAGTTCCAACCCCCTGCCATAGGCAGGGACACCTCCCACTAGTACAGCTCACTCAAGGCCTCATCCAATCTGGCCTTGAACACATCCAGGGAGGGAGCAGCCACAACCTCCCTGGGCAACCTGTTCCAGTGCCTCACCACCCTCACTGTAAAGAACTTCCTCCTAACATCCAGTCTAAATCTCCCCTCTGCCAGTTTAAGCCCATTGCCCCTTGTCCTGTCATTGCAGGACCTTGTAAATAATCCTTCCCCAGCCTTCCTGTAGGCCCCCTTCAGATACTGGAAGGCTACTATCAGGTCCCCTCGAAGCCTTCTCTTCTCNCTTCTCTGGAGACTTTCAAGATACATTCTTGGATGTGTTCCTGTGATTCTGCTGTGGCAGGGGGGTTGGATTGGGTGATCTCTAGATGTCCCTTCCAACTCCTAATATTCTGTGATTCTCTGATCTCCAGTATAGGAGCCTGGGAAGGGAAGAGTGAGAGGGGCACAGGGAACAGAGGGGCTGCTTCACCCAGAACATGAAAAGGCAGCCTTGAATCTACAAGAAGAATAGCCCTGCAATGACTTTGGCCTGTTCCATATCTAAATTAAAAAGAAAGGAGAAAGTAGTTGCACAACTCTGCTCTTGCAGTGGTGGTTTAGTGACGTTTTTCCAGTATCCATGTCTGAATTAACTGACTGTTCTATGAATTAATGCCAGCCAAGGTGATGAGCACACAGAGGTAGCATATGAGGAATCTGCAGAATTATGAGATTAGGGAAAAGCTGCAAAGGAAAATCTTCTGAGAGCAGGGGAATTCCAAACAAAAAGCCGGGCAGAACACGGACAGATCTTGTTGATCTGGTGTCAGCCCCGATTGATGATGGGCACATGGGGAGATAAGAGTCACTGGGCAAGCCAGAAGTGCAGCATGATTCAGGAGGCCAGGCAGTGTCCTTGGCTGTTGGCATTCTCTGGGTGTGACCTGAGCATGAACCACCGGCAGAGGTGGTAAAAGAGGCTGGAACTAGAAAAATCCTTTGTGGAGGTAAGTTCAAGTGCTGATCCTGGTCTAACTGACACTGGCAGACTCTGTATGATCTGGGCTGTGAACTGTCCTTTGGGCTCTTTTGTTTATCCTGCATGTCTGGGGAGATGCAATTTCTGCTTGCTTATTATGTTATCTGCTATTGCCAGATGTCTGCAAAGCATCTAAAGAATCCTGTCGAGCAGCAAAGTCAATACAATGAGGAAACTGGAAGAGTTCATGAGTGGTGAACTTCCAGCAGCCTTACAGTGTCTGAAGGGGCCTGGAAGACAGCTAGAGAGAAACATTTTACAAAGACATGTGGTGACAGTGTGAGAGGTAACAGCTTCAGACTGGAAGAAGCTGTATTTTGATTAGACATTAGGAAGAAGTTGTTCTTGAGGCTGGTGAATGCAATGGAACAGGTTGCCCTGAGAATTTGTTGAAGCTCAAGACCAGGTTGCTCAAGGCCCCTTCCAACCCTGGTTTGAACACTTCCAGGCTTGGAGACACCACCCCCACCCCCACCATTCTCCAGACAACATCTTCCAGTGCCTCACCACCCTCATGGAGAAGAATTTCTGCTTTATGTCATCACAGAACTGTTTAGGCTGGAGAGGACCTTTAAGGTCACTGAGTCCAGCCACTAACCTAACACAGTCAAATCTGCTGAGAATCAGATTAGGACAATTTGGGCACATCTTACTTTATTCTCATTTACTATTGCATTATTAAACTTAAGCATCAGGACAATGCAATCCTTCCAAGTTTGCTCTCTGGGCTGTGCCTTGCTGCCAGCTCATTTATGCAGAAGCAATGTCCCTGCTCTGGCAGAATTAATAAGCACTGACGGACAGATTCTCACTGTAACAGCTGCTTCTATGGGTTGTCACATGTGGGTGTGACAAAGCCACACTGGTCCTCTAAAGAAAGCAGATTTACTATAGATAAACCTTTAATGGCATCCCCTGGGTGTGCTCAACACTTAAGAATGCTTCATAAAGCTGTTTGTGTACATCCCACATGTGCCCAGTCCCCAGCAGCACTAGGCCAGTACAGCTCCATGACCTGCACTCAAATGCTGGGACAATTAGAAGAGATTTAGATGCCAAGCTATTTTTAAAGCCTCTTCCTCTGCTAATGAGTTTTTACCATATAATCCTATCTACAAATTTATTTTGAGGGCTCAGGGTAAGTAGGGAACTGGAGGCTTAAAGTCCCAAATGCAGAAAAAGCTTCGATGGGCTAGAGGTTAGAGCGAGAGGTCAGAAAAGCAGATTTCACTCACTGCATCTCAAGCCCAGGAGATGGAAGAGCCATACCTTGAAGATCCCAGAAAGAAAATCAGGATCTGTGAGGCCCAGAAAGGTGTGAAAGGGAGGCAAAGCAAGTACCTGCTCCAATAAGAGATTGCAGAATGCTTTCCATTTAAATTTGCCCCCAGATCTGACGCTGGCCCAAGTGTCTGGATCACATTCCTTGCTGTGGTGCTGGGTAAGATGGGTTGGGGTAAATAATCCTATTGCTGAACACGTCAGATTCCTCCTCTGTGAAGTGGTGTTGACTTTGCAAAGCCCACTGCGACCTCCTGACAGAAAATGCTGTTCTAGAGTCAGTATTAAACATGATGCTCTCCCCATGAAGGACTGGAATGGAATTCTTTTAGGAATGTGCTGTTTTCTCAGGTACAAACAATTACCAAGTCTCAGAAAAATGGCCAGAGAAGGCCACATAACCAACTGACTTCTGCTGCTAAATGCTCTGCTCCTGGGAAACTGCAATTATTTGCCTCCTCACCGTATGCCTCCTGCCACCCAACAGTTAGCAAATAACACCACTGAAAGAGGAAATCACGGAACCAGAGAACTGTTTTGATTGGCAAAGCTCTTTAAGCTCATCCAGTCCAACTATCCTCCAACACTACCAAGTCTGGGGCTAACTTGTAGCCCTCTGCACCACATCTCTGCCTCTCTGAAACGCCTCCAAGGGTGGGGATGCAACCACCTCCCCGGGGAGCCTGTTAGTGTTTGAGAATCAAGTCAAGATGTTTCTTGTCATAATGTGAGCAAGAGCCTTCTTGCAGCAAGAAAATTGATTAAAAAAATAAACAAACAAATGTGCTCCTGTGAGTAATGCGGAAATAACTCCCCAGTCCAGACCTCTCAGCTATCCAGGTGAAGGCAGCATCAGCAGCCATGGGCTGTGAGAGGATCTAGCACAATTAGACAAAGCAGACAGCTCTAAGAGCTCTGCCATTTGCCATCAGTTTCTATTTGGTTTTAATATTAAACATTAAAATTGAAACTGTTCAGTATTTTACTGCATGGATGGTCAAATGCTTAAGAAACATATCCCAGTTGCTCAGCTGCAGAAGTGCCTTTTCCAAGTGAAAAGAGTGATTTTCAGAATCTGTTAGACAAAGGCCTCACTCATGTCAAGGGAGACTTCGAAGCGATTCAAAGATTTCCTTTCCTGTTGTTTGTGAGGTGTTACCAATAGTAAAAACTCTGCTTCTTAAAACTCTGTTCAACAGCACCCTTTAGATTTAAGAAACAGAAAGTTGCAGCAGGTGTTGAAACAAAATAGTTTTTTTCCTAGTGTTGAGCATTTTGACCTCATTGGTTAATCCTTCCCTTAGCCCTGCTGCATAGCAAGCTGGTGCAGCACAGATGGGACAGAACAACATCAGATACACAAATGTGCTCTCAAAATGCACAGCTCGACCGTTCCCTTCAGACACCTGAGTACAGCTGCCAGTTAGCTCATGGAGGAGTTTCACTGCAGTCTGAAGAGCATGAGATGCCACAGGAGAAACTGCTCAGTAGTGCCACAGGCTTTGCAGCTGTGTGAACATTTCTGCAAAGTCCCCACTTCTGAGAGGAAGGAAGTTAATAAAGCATAGCAGCTTCTGTGTATCTGAAATAATGTTGGAGTAGCTGGATGCTGAAAATGCTGAAGCCTTGAGCTCTTGGTGCAGTTACTAAACATACTGTTCTTTTGTCAAGCCCTAGAAGCAAAGGCAGCATTACTGAAGGTGGAAACAATGTAGTTGGCACCACTGGGACTGGACACATGTAAGCCAGAGCAGGACACAAATGTCCACATAATCCTCAGTGCTCTCTCCGTTATTCCCAGGCACTGCAAGAGCACTCTCACAGACCACACAGCAGGGCAGGGCAACTCCAACTTTCTCAGCTCTGCGTGCTTGTCCCTTCAACCTTCTCACTCAGCAGCGACTGAGGCAAGTTAATCTGTAGTGTCTGAGGGGGAGCAAGGGTTGTGGCAGAGATACTTAGGCCCAGTGCGAGGCTTTGTGTGCTCTCTACTACCATTTTCCATAATTATTTTATCCCCATCGCAGCACCTGATCATATTTCTGTGCAGAAGACAATGTATTGATTGCTAACCATGGTAGAGCTGCATGGCAAATGCCTATCATGCATCTACAGCTGGATCTTGCTGGAGTAAAGAATCACAAGTACAGAACAGTTCCTGTCACTTGCCTCAAATGAAAAACATTTCAGAAGTAAAATGCAGGATTCCCAAAGTGTAGCTTGGACAAGATTCACTCAAATATTTACAGTTAAGAATAAAGATTTTCTGAGATTTAAGAAAACCCACCAGTACATAAAAATCCTGCTTCTACCTTGAGATTGTCTTTTTTCTGTCTCAACTACATGAATCAAAACCCTCATATCAACAGAAATGAGGAAAACTGTTCTCTTTTGGTTGCCATTCAAAAAGTTGTCTCTGGATTCCTGGACCTGGCAGAACACTGACTGATGGCTAGCAGCATCCATGTTAACTTCACTCTGCCTCTGAAATGGTGTCCGACCCAGCTCCTCCTGTTACACCCTTCCTAACACCAGACCACCTAGGTTGTGCTAGCCCAGATCTGCTCCTTTTTAAACGTATGCAGTCAGATTACATCATCCTGCTTTGGGGACATCAAATCCACAGGTGTGGATTCAAGCAGAGGTTCACTGTAGGGCAGCATGCGAAATACACTGGCATGAAGAAACACCCTTTTTAAATGGGGTTGGTCATATGATTGGTATTTGGCAGAGTCATAGCATGACTCAGTGAAATCCTTTCACAGTGGAGCTTCTCCTGTAGCAATCACTTCCCAGCAGCACACTGAAGAGCTCTGTTCACTGAAGCCAAACCCCATTGTATTAAATTATAACCTGCAGAAGCTCTCTACCTCAATCCAATGGCTGCAGATCTTCAGGTTCCCACCATCTGCACCACCTTTTAATTACAAAGCCAAAGAAGTACAGTTCACAGTCCCATGCTACAGAGACAAGTGGAAGTGCTATGGAAGCACAGATGTGTGTCACGCTCAGACTGCCAGCCTCTGCTGGAATGATTTCACTGACAGCGAGCTCTGCTGTGCCAGCAGCACTCCAACGTTAGAGCTCCATGTTGGTAGTTTCAGGTGGGTGAATGGTTCCTTGGTCACTCACCTAGAAACGTCACTGCCCAGTGTGGTGCTTCTGACTTCACTCTAGTTACAGCTGCTCTGCAGGGTAAGTGAATTACCTTTGTGACTTAGGTCATCCAACACTTCAGAGTCTTTAGGGACAAAAGAGGATACAGCAGGGTGGCAGGTGAAAAGCCATGCTATAGATGCCCTCAATGTTTCAGTGAGGTTGGCCTCTCCAAAAGCAGTATTTAGCTGCTTTTCTGCTCCATTATCCGTAGAAAGCACTTACATGTAAAACAGATGAACAAGTGCCAAGTGTTTGCATCCAGAGGGGATCTCACCAATGTTTGTAAATCCTTAAAAGGTGGGTGGCAGGAGGATGAGGCAAGGCTTTGTTCAGTGGTGCCCAGTGACAGGACAAGGGGTAATAAGGACAAACTGGAACATCAGAAGTTCCATCTGAATGTGAGGAGGAACTTCTTTAAGGGTAGTGGAGCACTGGAACAGGCTGCTCAGAGAGGTGGTGGAGTGTCCATCTCTGGAGTCATTTGAAATCCACCTGCATGTGTTGCTGTGTGACCTTCTTCTGAAGATGCCTTGTCAGTTGGACTCAATGATGTCCAGAGGTCACTTCCAACCCCTGCCATTCCATGACAACGCCCAGAAGCCTCTGCCCTCACAGCCATTAAAGAAAAAGGTTTGTTCACCTAATAGTGAAGACTTCCATAAACAATGCCTTCTACTTTGTGTTTCAGCTTAAAGAAATCTGCTCATGTAACTGGAAAAATGAATAGTAGCTGTAACACTCCACAGAAGGAGAAGTAGGAGTTGAAATGGCCCTGAAATCTTTGAACAGATAAAAGAGCCACCTCTGGTCTCCTGATCTGTTCACCAGTCCATGGTGCCTCTTGCTATACTGGTTTCATAGTACAGAGCAGGAGCAAGTTATTTTCTTGAACACAGAAGTGTATTAAAGAGTAACACAAAACCTGAAGAACTTGTTCTGGAAGCAGTCAGCCCTATCTCAAAGCTACTGACACACACCCCCCTTTACTGTTAAACTCTTTCCCTTGCTATATCACCTACACAGGAGCAATTCCTGACAGATTTTGGTCCATTTGCCCCTCTCGAGTTAGAGACTGCTGTACAACTAAGTTTTCTGGACTACTCAAAGAATGAGTAGGAATGATTTTCCACTGCAATAGCTACCAGGTTTTAAAGGAAGTGTTAACTATAATCCAGACACAGATGGGAATTTATGTAAAGGTACACTGAGGGTCTTCACCTAGGAAGAGCTGCACACAAGAACGGTGAGTTTAACACTTGCAGACTACAACTTTGGTGCCCTGGGAGGGGCTGTTGCTGAAACAAACAACTCCCAATTTCAGTGAGGTGGTTGTAAAATTACAGTAAAATGTGAATCCAAATGAAACTTGCTATGCAGTGTCCCAAAGCACTGGGCCAGTAATTCCATGACAGAGCATCCCTTGTGAAGCTGGAAAGCTTCTCCTCATTCTGCACAAGTGAGATCAGCCACTGTTGTAACAGACCCTGCGCCACCTTGCTGATCACTCACTCCAGTGATAAATTTCCACTCATTGTGGGCTGGGAACTCCTAATCACTGAAGTCAATGACACATTTCTGATTCTCCTCTCTGATAACACACCTGATAGCATTGTTTAATTAGGGAGCAATTACTCAGCCAATGAAAACAGCAGCCATAATTTAATTGATCTTTCCAGTTTGTGATCTGAGCTGAAGTGTACAACCTAAGAGTGTGCTTGTGCTGGATGTGCAATCCTAAGAGCAGATCTCCACGCCACAGCAGCAGAAGCAAGGTTAGCACTGGCTCCTGCCTCTGAACAGAGCCTGACAGCTGTCAGATGCACTTCTGCCAAGGAGTGACAACCAGCTGGTTATTGGGCTGACAGCTCGAGTTCAGCCCAGCACAAACCCAGCTTTTAAATGTACAAACTGTTAGGATTTGTTGGCTTGGGCTTCCAGCAGCAGGGTGTGTAGCAGCTGTGTGACAGGTTTGCAATAATATAGTGGACATGTGAGCTCCGGGGTGAGAATTTGGTTAGTCAAATATAGAACAGAATTAATTAATATCACACAACTTCAGGGAGAAAAAGCCACTCAATTTAGAATGAGGTTTCAATAGATTATGAGGTATTGTGAATCATCTAGCTAAATCTGATCCAGCGAGGCTGAAAAGGGGGAAGAAAGGGAGTTATGCACAGGAAAAAGGACAGAGGAGAAGAATGACAATCAAGGACAATGATGCTGGTTTTCATTTAAAAAAAAAAAAATTTAAAAAAAAAGGAATGCCAGGTTGGAAGGGACCCCATGGATCACCTGGTCCAACCTTTCTAGGCAACAGTCTAGCTGAAACAAGACAGCCCAGCACCCAGACAAGATGAGTCTCAAAACTGTCCAGTGCAGGGGAATCCCCTGCTTCACTTGGGAGACAACTCCAAGATGTTAATCGACGAGGGAGATCACAGCATGCAGTGAAAGAGGAGGTGAAAAGATTAAATTTAATAATAGTAGAAGAGAATAAAAATAAAAGAGATCAAGGTTTGTTGATATTGTGATCACTGGGAGAGCTGGGGAGTCTGTTACATGTGAAGGTAGCTAATATTCTCAGGACTGACCACTGCCTCTTCCCAACTCTTTTTCATCCATCACATGTCACATGGGTTTAATGATGAGGAAAGGTGACCCAGCTCAGGGCTGGAAGGGTAAATAGTCTGAGTGAGTACAAATGGAGGCAGTGCTTTGCCCATGAATAAAGTGCTACTGATGAGGAAACACACCTAGGTTTATCAAGTTGAGGAGGTTCAGGTTTACTGAGTGTAGCTCCATCTACCCAGGGATAGTCTCTTTCCAATTCACCACTGTTATTTCATTTTGCATGTTTATGTATCTAATATCACGCTCACAAATAGTTTGCCACTGAGCTGGCACGACCAGCAGTTTCTGCTTAGGCAATTCAGGATTACCGCTCAGGACCGAGCTGTGCGGACAGCACAGGACTTCACCATGCCAAAGCTGAGGCACTCCACACTTTCTAATTTTCATTATTATCTTTATTTTGATTAATATTAGGCTGGCTATCAAAGTTTCCTCCAAAAAGAAGAGAGAGTACTATCCAGACTCTGTATAACCCAGCAACACTAGAGCAGATAATTTCAGATTGCTACAGCATGTTCTTCCACTCCACCCCCAAAATAAGGCTTTTGGTGAGAGCACTGTTATATAAGGCTGCAAATGAGATGTGGAACAATAGTAATTATCCAGCTTGCCACCTATTTTTAATACTTTAAATGGAAGGCACTGAAATTCTGAATGATAACATTCAAAGAGCAAAGCACAGCAGTGAATCCACCTCTTACAATGAAATCAGATTCAGCATTAGGTTAAAAATAAGGTCAGGTTATTATTTGTAACTAGTTATTACTAAAAATACTCTTGTTAGGCAGGGTGAAGCAAAGTCATAATCTAAGAATAAATCTGTCTGAGCAGTGAGTGTTCTCTTTTGTCCTTTAGCACATTCACAAATAGATTTCAAAAGAAAATTCTTCCCCCTGCCCCAGTCTCCCTAATCAAAGGAAGCATTTAGGAAGCAGCCAGTACACAGCTCTGAACCAAGCTTGAGAGCTGCTGAGCCAAGCCATCTTGAGTGGGTTGTGTGTACCTGCTTTGTCATGCAAGACATCTGTGACATTTCCACAACATGGGTATCACATTAACATGCTCCTATAAGTCCTGGGTACCCCCCAGTTGGGCTCATGATTCCCTCACTACAAGATAACCAGCAGTGCTGTGGAGGAAATATACATTTACCTGGTAGGAACATGAGGAATAGTTCACATTTTCTTGCTGCAGTCTTTCTATAGCTTAACTCTCCAGTTGCTTGGCCCAGATGAAGGTCATTATGACAGTAACTGTCATGTAGTATTAACTGAAGAGTAAGTATCTGGAAATGAGAAAAAGAAATAGCTGTACAATACAGAGAGTCTCATCACTCACTCAAAGCAGCTACAGAAAGCCACATCAGGTCTGGGTTACCTGGCTGAAGGGTAACAGGATCTCCAGGACAAGAAAAAGAGGCACAGATGAAAAGGTAAGAGTTCTGCTTTGGGGTTGAACTGCACTGTGTACTACTTCACAAGGACAGTTAAAGAGCAAAAATGTTAAGACAATTTTGGGTAAAACACCTTGGAGAGATGAGGATTCATTATCCTTAAGTCTGCAGGTACAGTACCTGGTCCTCCTGGATTTATAGGCATTCGATAG
Source organism: Eubucco bourcierii (assembly GCA_013396675.1). Lineage (NCBI taxonomy): Eukaryota > Metazoa > Chordata > Aves > Piciformes > Ramphastidae > Eubucco > Eubucco bourcierii. The sequence goes on from VWZE01023208.1 coordinate 11,694, forward strand.
AATTGAGGCCTCCTTCCAAGGAAAACAATCCTCATTACAGCTCTAGAGACTGCCCAGCTGTATTAGCCAGCTGCATTCTTTTGGATTAGTTACTGTATTTTGCCCCATGTTCATGAACCAAGATAAGAGAGTCTCAATAGTTTGGAAAAACCTCAAAGACCATCTAGTTCTAACCACCTGCCATGGGCAGGGATGCCTCCTACTAAACCAGGTTGCCCAAGGATTCACCCAGATTTTTTTTTTAACACTTCCAATATTGAAGCCTGAACAGCTTCAGTGGGCAACGTGTTTCAGTGCCTGAGAGGGAAGATTTTCTTCTTAATGTGTAACTTAAATCCATTTTCTTCCAGTTTGAACCCTTACCCCTTGTCCTGTCACTCCATGCCTTTGCAAAATGTCCCTCTCCAGCTCTCCTGTATCCCCTTTCAAATACTGGAAGGCTGCTCTAAGGTCTCCCTAGAGCCTTCTTTTCTCCAGGTTGAGCAATGATGAGGAAAGAAAGTACATCGTGCACAGGCTGCAGCCAAATGTCAGCCATCAGGTTGTTTTAGATTTCATAGAATCATAGAATGGTAAGGTTGGAAGGGACCTCAAGGATCATCTAGTTCCAACCCCCTGCCATAGGCAGGGACACCTCCCACTAGTACAGCTCACTCCAGGCCTCCTCCAACCTGGCCTTGAATACCTCCAGGGAGGGAGCAGCCACAACCTCCCTGGGCAACCTGTTCCAGTGCCTCACCACCCTCACTGTAAAGAACTTCCTCCTAACATCCAGTCTAAATCTCCCCTCTGCCAGTTTAAGCCCATTGCCCCTTGTCCTGTCATTGCAGGACCTTGTAAATAATCCTTCCCCAGCCTTCCCGTAGGCCCCCTTCAGATACTGGAAGGCTACTA
>VWZE01023208.1:13308-57194 GCA_013396675.1 Eubucco bourcierii
TGTTTTCCATTTGCCTTAGCAGGACTTTCAGCAGGATCTGCTCCATGATCTTGCCAGGCACAGAGGTGAGGCTGACTGGTCTGTAGTTTCCAGGGTCATTCTTTTTACCCTTCTTGAAGATGGGTGTTATGCTTGCCCTCCTCCAGTCAGCAGGAACTTCACCAGTCTGCCATGACTTTTCAAATATGATGCACAGTGGTTTGGCAACTTCATCTGCCAGTTCCCTCAGGACCCGTGGGTGGATCTCATCAGGCCCCATGGACTTGTGCACATTCAGGTTTCTTAGGAGCTCATAAACATGATCTTCTACTATAGTAGGCAGATTTGCCTGCTCCCAGTCCTCACTTTTACCCTCTGCAACTTGGACACTGTGGTTGGAGCCCTTGCTGTTGAAGACTGAGGCAAAGAAGTCATTGAGCACCTCAGCCTTGTCCATGTCCTTTGTCAGCAAGGACATTTCACCGAAGTGAGCAGCCCCTTGCTAAGATGTAAGAGGTGAGTTTTTTTCAATTCACAAGTCCTACATTTTTCAGATTTCTAAAGCCAGACTGAATGGTTTCTCTGAGGTGCACTGGCACAAAAAAAAGGCACAGATCCATCCCATGCCTAACACAAGAAACATTATGTAGGAATTGTCTGCACAAGGCACGTGGGATGTGCCAAGTTTGTGCCACTTATTAAAGCCCCCACTTTATATCATTATTCCCATGACAACTGCTTCTGTGTATTAATAATTTGTTGTGTGCTCAAAGGCAGCTCATGGAAAGGTCTGAGCAGTAGGAGAGCTTTTCCAGAGCACTTGTAAGGGGAGCGGTGCTGATCAGAGCACCAAAACAGCCACCAGCAACCCTGAGGCTCCCAGCACAGGCCTTAGCAGCATATTTCACAGTGACAGTGTTATTTGCTCAAAAGGCAGGAATTAAATCCCATGCCTAAGCACTCACTGAACTGGGGTCTCTATTTGCTTCTGTAAGGCATCGGAAGGTTAGTTAACCTCACTGTTATCTCAAGAGTGATGAAAACATCTCTTTGTCCCTCTGACCACAACAGTGACAGCATTGTCCTGGCATTGCTCCAAAGGTTAGAGCTGTCAGATGACATGCACCAGTTGAGCTGAGGAGGAATGTGGTACACAGTGATGCCCCTGCTTCACCTGCCCAGCCAGCCAGGAGACAGCACTGCACTGGATGCACCAGCCAAGAGTGGTGTTCAGTGTCACACTCAGGGAGAGAGTAGGACACAAAACATGAAACCCCAAGTGTTTCCGATGAGCACTTTTCCTGACTTCTTATAGATTCCTGGCTGTGAGGTATCTGTACCCACAGTGACTTGAAAAGGAGATGTTCCCAGTTCTTCTTTCAATAAAACTGTACTTCCTGCTCTCTCTACAGCACCAGAATGAGCTATCCACTAGCCAACACCTAGTAGTAGGCTTTGTGCTGCATAAGGTGGCTAACAACAAGAACCCACCCTTCACAGAAGCCATTTAATTGAACTTCTAGAGTGACTAGGCCTCTGTTGATAGCAGTATTACTGATGTCGCCGATTTTGTCATGTACTCTCTGGCTGGAATGAGTCAAAACTCCAGAAATAATATTTGTTCATGATGCAACACCAGTATCTGACGTGAGCAGTTTCTTTCATAGCTCCCATCTTTTGCAATCCTTCCAGTCAACATCACAAGGTGACCTGACATGGTGAGACTAACCAGATGCAAAGTACACAGTGTTTTGGCTGGGTGAGTGGCCACCATCTCAGTATGTACTCTGACTTCATCTGATCAGGAAAAATACCTTTTGTTCTTTCTGCCCCCCTACACAATTTCTACATTGAAGTGCCAGTGCCTGTACTGTTACCAAAGCACGCATTAATGAAAGAAGGCAGCCCCACATCAGAAGATGGGGACTCACTATCACAACACTGTGTAGCCTTGTACTTCTGCATTTAGTATCAAAACACCATAGCAACAGACACTTCAGACACACTGACAGATTATTTAGAACTAGTAATATACTCAGAGAGAGGTAAATGTAAAACCAACTAATTTACATGTTCCTTGCTCTACAGCACCTCACCAACACTACATTATCACAGCTGTAGGCTGCCCTGCAATGTCACCCTGCACAGCTCAGGTGTGGACTGACAAGTCTCCTACTGCATTGGCAGTGTTGCTGTGGCTGCAGTAACTGCAAAGGTCCTTGCAATTGCTGACAAGCTTCAGCCAGTCTGAGACCACAGAATCCTTATGGTTGGACCTTTAAATCATCAAACCCAACCACTAATCCAAGCACTGCCAAGTCACCACTAGACCACCTCCCTCGGCACCACATCTACATGGCTTTTAAACCCCTCCAGGGATGGACTCCACCACTTCTATGGGCAGTCTGTTTCAGGGCTTAACAACCCTTCTGGGGAAGAAGTTGTTCTTTATAACCAACTTAAGCCTCTCTGATGCAACTCAAGACCACTAACTCTTGTCCTGTAACTTTTTACTTGGGAGAAGAGACCAAGTGCCACTTTGCTCCAATCTACTCTCAGGGAGTTGCAGAGAATGAGGCCTCCCAAGTCTCTTTTTCCCCAGGTTGAACAAACTTCTTTGTGCTCCACACCAGATCTGTTCTTCAGACTCTTCACCAGGTTTGCTGTCCTCATCTGGACCCACTCTAGCACCTCAATGTCCCTCTTGTAGTGAGTGGCCCAAAACTGAAGGCAGCACTGAAGGTGTAGGCTCACCAGTGCCTAGTACAGGGGGACATTCACCTCTGTATTCCTGCTGCCCACATTGCTGCTGATGCAGGCCATGCGCTTCAGTTGGCACTACAGGTGGTTTTGCAGTAAAGATGGGTTACTTGCACACCAGCTGTGTGCAAGCACAAGTACAGCGAGCTCCAAGAGTCATCCCTCTTAAGGAATGCCGTATGGTTGTCACTGAGTCAAGCAGTGAGGTGACACACAGCAGCATGGGCTGCCCTTGACTCATCACGGCAGCCACACCCAGTCAACTCCTTAGTTACAAACCACAGACACACAAGTCCAGCACATACTCACATATTAAACACTGTGTAGTATTGCTGTCATCTCACAAGTCGCAGCTTAATCTTACTGCGTATCTGAAGTACTGACAAACCACCAGCTTAGACAACACAGCAGCTATTCTTCCATTATTTTGTTCCCCTAAGAAAGAGAAAAGCAAATGTAGTTCTCTGAAGTATTGATTATGTCTCTCAAGTAGTAGGCAGGAAAGAGATCTGACTTTTGATGCACATATAGACTGGTCAAAACACAGAGCTAAAGCTTGGGATGAAAGAAAGCAAGATTTTCCCTGTCCCTTTGTGTCCAGATAACTGAATCCTAAATGTCCTGTGGTGAGTGCTGAATTCTCTCCTAGTCAATAGCACAGCTTCAGACAAGGAGAGCTTAATCACCTATCCTTTCCAAAGTGGGGTTGTCCTGGCAGTTAAATGATAGAACTGAGTCTTTTCAAACAAAAAAGGTTCCTTTCTTAGGTAAGCACTTTTAACACTATGCTGCAGCACAACCCGTACCCAGCACATCCCCTTTTTCAGCAGGATCAGCTGTCTGCCCAGAGTTACAGCTGATAACCCAAACCTAAGCCCTGCCTTGAGCACACGATTCATTTCTATCCTGACTCCACTCATCCATTCCTAGGCCAGCTCAAACCACTTGTACACCCACATAAACAGGTGGGCAGAGACAAAACCAAGGCTTTTCTCAAGTAAATCAAGTGGTTTTGAACACTCATTTTTGCTGACAACAGAGGGTTAACGTTGAGCAGGGATCTCCACCAGTGCCCTCTTCCTGTCAGCCTCAAGCGATCACCATTCAAGAGCAAAGACCACCTTGTTCTGGATCACAGCTGGACTCTGGTAAGAGGCAAAAGAACTTGTTTCTCTCCAGGCTGAAGAACAGCGCAGCAAAATTGTAGATTTAGGTCCTTCCCAATGCTGAGGAAAATAAGTTAAAAATAACAGTACTTTGGGTGGGGTTTTTTTGTTTTGTTTTGTTTTAATAGGAAGAATAATAAACTGGAAGACTGACACCACAAGGAGTTAGCAGATGCAACCTACTTGAGTTTCACCAAGAATTTCACTATCTGTATGGAAAACCAGAGCTGAATATGGTCTTAAAAAAAACAGCTATACTGGGGGGTCAGTGGTTATGAAGGAGAATAAACTTCAGCTTGGCAAGTCAAATGAGAGATGCTGTTCCTGTCACACATTCTTTCATTTATTTGTTCAAGGTTGCTTCGGGAGGATTAAGGAAGTTGCATTACCAAGCAAATTCTTGAAAGCTACCATTTTCAATGAAAACCACTCTCCTTTCTACAACTTTCAAGTATAAAACTAGGAACACTTAAAGATACTAACCTAGGTTAAAAGCGTAGAAACGTTCTGGAGGAAAAGCAAAACATCTCAGTCAGATCCTTCAGACAAACCCATGCCTACTAGACTGACACTAGGAAACCGAGACTGACCTATGAAAGCAAACATTCTTCTTCTCTTGCTCACTGTGTAATTGTTAATTTGCTTCAATAGCAAGCAAAGAATACAACAATTTAGACTGTGTATTAGGCAAACCCTGACTGAGACAACCAACACCTACTGACAAGGCAAAGTCCTTGTTGTTTTGGTAGTTTGAGCTGGCTACATTTTGTCCAAATTTAAACCTGTGTAAGTTTTTGTTTTCCTTGTTGATTTTGTGTCTTTTGGAAGTCAGATGAAATCTCGCATGGACTAAGTTCTCTGTAATTTAATACATAACCATCACAAATGTGATTTGTACAAATTACTTGCATCGTCTCCATTTTACTGACATGTTTGTCTTCAGACAGCATGAGAACACTGAGGGTCACCACTAGGTTCTGGCGTTTTGATGAAACCTCCCAGTCCACCCCAATTACTCCTTTTTAAAAGACCACAACAAACCCAGGTCTTCCAAAAACTCTCCCAGTACAAATTGCTATGATGTCCGACACAGCCTTTTAAATGCAAGCACTACACGGTGGCACAAGTAGGATGACACTTAACAGTCCTGCTTGTGCTGAGATTTATTTCCAAGTACCTGGCACCAGCAACTGGCCCCCACTTCCCCGATTCCACAGGGACAGTCACCGTGCCCAGCACTACAGGGAGCAGCACAAGCACCACCAAGTTGCTGGATCGCTGTCCCTGGAGGTGTTCCAAAGACAGATATGTAGTGCTCAGGGACACTGCTTAGCAGCATCCTCGGTAGAGTTAGAGAGTGGCTGGACTAGATGACCTTAAATGCCACTTTCAACCAAACGATTCTGTGAAAGCGTTTACAAATACCCTCTCTGGGCACCCAAGCAGACACTGGGCAGGTTGGGTTGCCTGCTCACCCTGTCCGCCTCGAGGTGAAAGCGCCCGGCACACCGGAGACAGGACGCTGCTTTCTCTCGGGCCGGACGGGCGGTACCGCCGTGCCAGCCATAGCGGCCTCCTCGCAGTAGCACTCCCGCCAAAGGGCTGTGGGCGGGCAGGGCCCACAAGAGGCCCCGGCCCCCCGCAAGCGCAGCGAACCACGGAAACTTAGTCGGCTGCCTCTCCACAGTAACCGCGAAAGACCGCCGCACCTCTGCCGTCGGGCGGGAAAGACCCTTTCCGACGCCTGCGCCGCAGTCCCCTCGCTCACAGGGTGCTGGAAGCGGCACCGCCTTACCCGCCCCGGGCGCTTTGTGCCTCCCTGCGGGGCGCAGGCGCAGACGCACCTCGACTCCATTCGCCGGTTAGGTCCCCCTAGTCCCCGCCGGTGCGCAGGCGCCACATTGCCCAGAGCCCGCGCAAGCGCGCTCTCGTCGGCTTGAGCCTCCCTTCTCCTCCCCGTAGTGGAAGCCGAGGCGGTGACGTCAGGAGCGGCGGCCATTACACGCTCTGGTACGAGGCGGCGGAGCTGCAGCAGCGGAGAGCGCCGTCGCCGGCTGCCCCGACTCGCCTTGCCACCCGCTGCTCTATCCTGCCGTGTCGCGGCCGTCGCGGTTGGTAGAGCTGCTCGTAGGGAACCTCCAGGGTGGTGCGGCAGCGGCAGCGGCCGGTGAGGTGGGGGAGAGCAGGATGGAGGAGAAGGTCTTCACTAAGGAGCTCGACCAGTGGGTGGAGCAGCTCAACGAGTGCAAGCAACTGTCCGAGGGGCAGGTGAAAAGCCTCTGCGAGAAGGTGAGGGACGGCGAGCGGGCGCCGTGTGAGGGACTGAGGGGACGCAGTAGGGGCAGGGGCCAGGTCGCTGCGGGGAGACGGCACCAGCTGAAGGAGCCTGCGGAGCTGGGGCGCACTCTGAGCGGGAAGGCGAGCGGCCGGGAGCCGGGGGAGGTGCCGCCGGGTGGGAAGGTGTNTCGCCTGGCGCAAGAGTCACGGGCGAGGACAACAGGCTGGGGAGCCGGGCGAGCCACGGCCCCTCTGCGGGCGTATCCGCGCCCCCTCTTGCCGCTGTGCTGCGAGCCTGGCTCCGCCTCCCGCCTTTTCATCGCCTCCTAAAATGGCGCCGCTGCTGGGATTGTCGGGAGAGACCCCCGAGTGGGGCCGCCATCCCGCGAGGGAGCCGACACGAGCGACTCTACACCGGCCCCGGCCTTTTCCCGCTACCTTTTCTCTTCCTCCGGCACCACTTGGCGCGACCGCCCCCGGACGGGCTTGGCTGCCGGTCCGGCCGCCGGAGAATCAATGCGACAGCCTCTCGCGGTACGGGTACAGTCGTAAAGCAGCCTCGGAGTGGAAGTCATTGCACTGAAAAGAAAAGCTTATGGTAATCATCTGAAAGCTGCTCGGGGTGAAGAACTGCTTTTTGAACGTAACAGCTTTGATTTTGTGTTCGTTCGTGATATGTCTTAAAAGACAGACACAGTCATTGGGAGGTGGATTACATTGGGTTACATTAATCTCATAGAGATCCCATAGTCGAGGTCACATATTTGGTCTTTTAGTGACAACTGAAAACGTCGAGATTTGAACGTTAAAGGACTATGTTGATTGAAGCCGTTCTGCTTTAGAAAGGTCTTGAAAACCATCCCAACAGTTTGGAGATTCGGGGAAGATTTTGTTCTAATAGCATCCAGCAGCATTTCCATTTGACTTCTAAATTTGGATGTAGCAATATCTGAACAACTTTTTTAGTTACTGAAGGTTTTATGTATTCCCACATTTCTTGACTGAAGGAAGTAATATTTGTGGATTGTTTGGGAACTGGAAAATAAGGAATAAGGGAAGTGGCTGATGTGCTGGTTTTAAGGGAACCTGTGTACCTACCAAGAGTAGGAATCACTTTTTTTTAAAATTGGGTGTCTTGCCTTCAGATACCACAGCAAAGTGTTTTGGGATATTTCCAGAGGACTCTCTATTAAATTACTAACAATCTCGCAGTGTTTATGGCCAGACAGGTTCTTGCCCAAGTACAAGTTTTAGTTTACAACTATTCTAGCAACTTAGAGTTGTTGCCATTTGATGCAGTTAGTGTGTTTCTAAGTTGTGAGGCAAGCAAGTGGTAATGTCGCTGCCTGCTTCTTTTTCACGTGTGTCTCAATATTAGAGAGCAGTCCAGCTGCTGCTTCTGTGCTGTAGAGAGGTGAATGATCCATTTGACATCATTTAGAAGCTGATGCTGTTGCAGGGTCCTAAACACCACAGGAGTGGTTCTATTAACTTGAAAGATGTGGAATATAGAAAAAACTTGCAGTTTACTGGATTCTGTTGGTAGTCAGGGGTAGGCATACCATTAGAAATTCCTTTCAGAAGATACTGTCATCCCAGTCACCACTGTTGTGCCAGACGTTTTCACTTACTCCCAGGGAAGAACGTAGGGAGCTATGTTTCTGGTTAGATGTGTAATGCTTGTCACCAAAGTCTTGGTAGGTAAAGGAAAGGTCACAGCAAGCTCTGCGCTAACTGCTGTGTTTTGAGATGACCACAAGAATGCATGAGAGAATTCTACCCAAACCATGAAATTTAGTAGCAGCCTCATGTTGCCTGATGTTGGATGGGTCTGAACCATCTCCAGACCCAGGGCAGTTTTCTCTGAGTAGCTGAAATCTCCTCTTGGATGGATCTGCTCTCAGCACTGTTACTGATAAGTAGAGATGGGTTCACTGGGACTTCCTGCTAGGAGTAGTTGTGTCTCCATATGGCTGGTAATGCAGGGAACTTGAAGTAGGTCCTTGGAGTCCAAGTCAAGTCATCTCTGCCCCTTGAGTGGAAAGGCCTGTTTGTGACAGCAGGGTGTCTGGTGAGCCCTGTGCCCTCTCGCTGACGGACAGCGTTTGCTCCGGCCTGTTCACGTGCTTCTACCAGTGACTGCTGTAAGCTTCATGGAGCTGTGCTTCCTGCTTTGGTTGTACTTAGTTTTGTAGATGTGATCACACCCAAAAGGTACATTTTTCCATAAGCAGCCTGAGGTATGGAAGTGTCAATCATCACTGTTGTTTCAAAATAGAGAGAAAGACCCTGATGGGTCTAAACTGTCATTCTTCACCACACTGAGTTGTAGATGGGTCTGGCTGCAATAAATAAATAAACCTGTGTGAATGTTTCCCCCAAAGTGCTGATCTTCCTGACTGGTATTTCATGAACTGCTGGGACCTTGTCTGTGCAGAGTCATGCTGTCTACTAAGAAAAAGCCTAAGGGGTGCCCTGTGCTTCTGTGTTGACAGATAAAGAGCTGTTTGCAAAGGTGATAATGATGACCATCCCTGCATCCCAGTTAGCCCTTTAGTGCACCTTATCTTGTGCCTGGTTACTGGGGTGCTGGTGCTGCTAACTGGGCAGAAATATCTCTTAAGCCTGGGAATAATTTGTGACCGTGAATAACACATAATACTTTTACAGATGATTTGAAGAACTACGAGCCTGTGAGCAGCAACTAAGATATTCTAGGCCTAACATACTGTGTACTTTGTGTCAGTTTTGTGACTGGTTTTGAACACTTTGCTCAAGGATTTGATATTGGGAAGATGCATAGAGTATAGACACTCATATACTGTGATTGTCCATGCTGTTACTGCTGTTTATCCACTGTTGTCCCTCAGCAGAAAAGAAAGAGCACCCTTCACTGCCAGACGAGGGGTTTCCACTGGCTGTTTGGAATGAAAGGATGCTGGTTTGGAGTATGGGTAGGGAGATTGCCTTGTCTCCTCCCTGCCGTGTTGTAAATGCTCTTGTTCACAAGTGGTGGGGCTGTGGTCCGTTGCACAGGAAGGTGAGAGGTCTGAAGAAGTTGAACTTGTGGACAGTCTTCACTGGCTGTTTCAGAGGGGTGGTAGTGCAAGTGGTGGCAGAGTCTCCTCTGGAAGTACTAGTCTGTGTTTAAAGGAGTCTGAACATGGCATACAGCTTTAGTTGGGCATATGCGGTGCATGGAGTGTCGAGGTCTCTTGACACTGGAATTAACAGCAGGATATGTCTGAAGAGGCAGTGCTGCAAACCAAATGTTCCTCTGTAAGTGAAGGACTGATCCTGTAAAGGCATTCCAGAAACCTTGTTTTCAGGCCTTGTCTCCTGCAGCTTTTGTTCTGTAACAGTGATTTTGGTTATATCAGCTTTTTGGTGTGTCGGAAGTATTGATTGTCTCAGTACAGATCCCTTTCTGGGCCGTGCTGTTCTCTGATGTGTACCTGGACAGTGGCCCGTTTTTCTCATGTTTTTTAATTTCTGCATAACCTCCACCATTGGTTAACACCAGATCTTCCAGGCTGGACTTTGTGAGCCTGATTGCAGATGAGAACTAACTGTACCCACAGGTACTGAGCTGCTTGAACTCCTTCAACTTCAGTACCTTAATTCTGGTAGGGCAGTATGTCAGTGAAGCTTTCTTTTGGGTCAAAAAAACCTTCTGTGATCAAAGTTCAGCTCCTCTAATGCATGGGACTGGAAGATTTGAGGGTCTCACTCCTATGTTTTAAGCTTCTAGTGCCCTAAGATGTCTGCCCCACTTCTTTCTCAGGCAGAGAGGCTCACATGTTCTTTTCTGCCCTGATTTTGGGGAATTACCTTTCATAGCAGATTATTTTTGACCAGAAGTGGATGTTTTAAGGTGTCTCCAGCTGCGTTTGCAAGGCCCTTTTCTTTAGTTAGCTTTGCATTCCCATATCTTTACATGTAACTGTCACATTCTTCATACAAGGGTGATGGCTAAAATGCTATTCCTGTTGGAATGTGGTGTAAATTAACTGAAAATATGCCTCCACGGAATTCCCAGCTAGTGAGAGTTCCTGTGTGGTGCACAATTTCTGTGTCACTCCACGTCTAGCCCTCACGGAAGAACATGGGTGTGGAAGGTGCAGCATTTCATTTCCTCCTTGCTGCTGCCCTGACTACTGGGTTCACTGATACAGAAAATCCTGAACTCCTCCTGCCCTCTTCAGTGGTTTCCAGGGCCATGGGAAGCCAGGAGATGGTTTAGGGCTCCTTTGCTGCCTGTTTTACTGAACATACCTGGAGATCAAGCTATTGATGAATGCACAGAGCTCCACCTTCCATCTCTGAAGTTGCAGGTGTATTGTGAAAAGTGTTTTTTTGTGACAGTTTAATAACTGAAGTTTAGATGATTCAGGAACACTTGAACAAAAAAAGAGCCTTTTATTCATAGAGTTCTGTGGGTGTGGGCTTTGTGCTGCTTGGCAATACAAAATGTAAATTGTCTCTCCACACAAGGTGTTGGAAACGCCAGCCTTCTCACCTGCTCCTGGGGAGACACTGGTCTGATGAGGGACGAGAATTCAGTCCTGCATGTGCCAGTTCCTGTAGCAGTAACAACCTGCTAATGGAATTTTTTTCTTTCTGTAAAACCCACTAGTGCTGGCAGTGTTGTGCGGTTGGGTTTGTTGTTGTAATTAGTTGTCATAAGTAGGAATGAAAGATATTTTTGTGTTGTTTTAGAAGTTATTTTGGGCATAGCTTAACAGAAGTAAGCATTCATAAGTCAGACCAAGTTCCTACTTGAGTTCTACCACTTTAAGGCTCAGGACTTCGATGAGGCTGTAGTCTGATGTCCTCTAAACCTAGCTGTGATGTGGCTGTTGCCTCTCATGTTATGACAGTGCTGCTCTGTGTCATCTAGGTTGCCTTAAACACTACAATAACCCAACCTGTCTGGCAGGAGTCAGGGAGTTAAACCTTGTACAGAAAGCTGTGTGAAGGCATTCAGGGGAGCAGTGAGTAGATTTCCATCCTCACTTGAGGACCCTCCAACCTGTATTCAGGAACACAGTTGTTGCTTTCAATTCCTTTTATTCAGGTGGTATATCAAAGTGGAAAATACATTTATTGCTGGCTAAAGTAAAAATGTGAAGCCCGGTTGCTCGGTAATTGTCTCCACTATCTGTACCGTTTGGTATATCAAAGATACCTTCAAGTGCAGGTGTTGCCTGCCTGCTGGTTGAAATAGAAGTACATGTCTTTGGGTTTGACACACTTGGCTACCCCAGTTGGTATCCTGACCCTTCAACATGACCTTGCTTAGCTGTAGTTGGAGTCACTTGAGCCTAAATTAAAAACCATTTACATTTACACCAAACTAGACTTGGGGGTATCAGGCACAGTTAGTTTAGGAGTAGTTTCTTTTTTTAACGACTTGGATAGTAAAAAATGAATGCAGCTTGTTCTGGAGCAGCCACTGAAGACCATCCCTGGTGTCAGTTTCATGCATCGCTTCTGTTGGTGTGTCTCTTGTAACTGTCATGTAGTGAGGAAGGCCCATGGATTTCTTGAGCTACCTCTATTAAAAAAAATACAAAAGTTACAGGCTTTGTGGGTTTGTTGTATTTTTAATTCAAAGTTAAAGGCACTAAGATCTTTAATATGAAGCAAAATGACAACTGTTCTGTATGTTCTGTCTGTTCTGTCAGAATGCCAACTGAGTATATTCAGAACAGCCCCCTTTCTATCCTCATTTTCCACCCGACCTTGTCAACTCCTGATACTTAAACACAGTTCCGCCTTCACCAAAGCTGGCTCTCAGGGCAAAGACAACTCCTTGCAGTTAGGCTGAGTTGTAAGGTGGCGGCTGCTGCTTTTTCCAAATGCAAGTGTTGAGAGGAGTGCCGGGCCTGGGAGCAGTGTCAGCCCAACACGAAGGAACAGAGGCTTGCTTGGTGAAGGCTTACGGCCTGCATGCTTTTGTGTAGACCTGCTGCAGTTTACTGGGGAGAAAGGAAAGTGGTTGTCTCTTTAATCTGGTCTGGCATTAGGACTGTGTTCTGTGTGACTAATGGCTTGCGTTGAACCAGTCTTTCCTAGCAACAGAAACTGCTCAAAAGAGAAGGGAGCAGTTGCAGGCGAGTTGTAGAGCCCTGAAGAAGGTTACTTTGTGAATTAAAAAACCGATTGAATTTCACGCTTCCTTTGGTTAGTTCATTGCCTGTGTTTGCTCACTGGCAGGCACTGATACTAAATTAGAAGCTGCTAAACAGTCATTTTGTGGCTTAGAATTCAGATAAAACTTTTGAACGGGCTTGTTAGTCCTAATTGCCCCATCCTAAGGAGATTAATGGCTGTGAGCGTAGTGACCACATGGTGATACAGACCTTCTCGGGAGCTGCACCCTGACTCTTGCCTTGCTTTCCTTGTATACCTTTAGTAGTGAGAGAGGTTAGAAATTGAGGGAAATGTGCTAGTTACAAAACAAAGGAGGAAACAGAGCAGTTCTCCTTCAGCCCTGGGTTTTCCTGAGTATTTTGCTGCTGTGGCTTCTAGGTGGCTGCAAGTCCTGGTTTTACCTACTTTGGAATGCTAAATAATTGTCAGTGTGGAGCTTTGCATTTTAATTTTACTCCTACTTATACATTCACATTGAACTCCTTAGCGGTTTTCAAAGCTCAGCATAAATCAATCTTCCATTTGTGTCATATCTAATCTGACTGCTGTCTTACCTTCTTCACAGTGGGTGATACTGGAGCCCTCTTTTCTCCAGTTGTGTTCAAAATGTCAGCCAGTGAATGAAAATACCTTGTGCCTCAAAAGTGTTGATCCCATCAGAATGTGTTCTCTCGCCTCTCAAGTAAGGGGTAGGGGAAAGCCCTTAAATTGAAGCAGTCAGATGTGTTGGTTCTGCAGAAAACTTGATGACTGCAATGGATGATTTCGCTTGAAGAGGTATCTCTTCCAGTCCACAGTGTTTGGCCAGATAGAACCAGTGTTCATCCCAGTTAGCTGATCATTGTGCATTTAGTCACATCCTGGGCATGTTGATGATAGGAAATTAGGGGTGCGGTTGAAGTCTTGGATCTCATCAAAGTATCTTTATGGTAACTACAGATAGCTGTTTTTTTTCTTGCTTACCCTGGATGCTCTTCACCGCACTACTAGACAGCATGGTGGGCTGCAGGTGTGAGTTCTGGTCAGCCAAGACCACCTACAGCCAGGCTTGGGAGCTGTGTTTGCTTTATTGAATTAGCAGCCCTCTTCTGATAAGCACTAAATAGCAGTGGTTCGCTGCTCTGCAGCAGTGCCATGCATTGTTCTGCAAAGCCACAGAAATGATTTTCAGGATGGATACTTGGTGTGACTTGTCAGAGCTCCTGCTAAAATATATGGTGGGAATAACTGAGCAATGTCCAATAAGTTCTGAAACACAAAGGAATTTGGGTACAGATGAATTCGGAGGATATTTCAGAAAGGGACCACTTGAGCTTGATTTCATGAGGCAAGGCTGATGTTCCTCTGCCGGTGAGGGAGCGTGTTCTTGGCGTGGAGCCAGCTGAGAAACACGGGCTGCAGTCCATCTGTTTTCTAGCACTGTACTAGTGCTAGAAAACACTGTACACTGTTTTCTAGCCTTAATCTGTGACATACAGGAGAAAAATACATGCAAGGAACAGAGGAATCGGGAGGATATCTCTGCATCTCATTAAATAAAATTGTGAAGATCTGAAAACCATACCTTACTAGCTTTAATAGGCTAATAACAGAGGTTTTCAAATTCTTATCCCTGGCTGTTCATTATTAAATGCAGAGTTTACACTTGGATCTTCCATTGTTTTTAAACAATGAAGTTAATCTTTGCATTTTAAGAAGGGTGTTTTGCATCAAAGATGAGCTTTGTAAACAGAGGCAGTGAAACAGTGCTCAGTGTTCTCTGGCCTGTGGAGGAAGTGCAGCAGTCTAGGAACAGTTCACTTCTGAAGCACTAGTTTGTATCTTCATGCAGAGCTACTTGCTTTTCTGTTCGTTGTTCTCCTTTGTGTTTAAATCAGTATTGGTTTTATTCTTGTTCTCCTTTGATACTGTACTGATTGCCTCTGCCCAGCAAAAAAAAGCCTGAGTAAGGCAGTGTTTCAGATATCAGGTGGGAATGAATTGCAGTCACTATGACTAAGCTGAAGTGTGTTTGATAGGTGATTGTTGTTTGAACTTTGAGACTGCTCTGAGTGACTTTCCACCTCAGCAGTTCCTGCTTATGGCAGCATTTTACTACTATTTCTGCTGTCATTGCACAGGTGTCTTACAGCTACATTCTTTTCTGCAGTAGGCTTTATTTGTGCTGGCTGTAAAATTAGCATTTACCGAATTGAAGTAATAGGGTTCTTTTTCAGTCTTAATCTGTATCCATTTGTGCTTGATTATGAAATTCGAAAAAGTAATAAAGATGGAGTAGCACAGAGGTCACTGCGGTTTTGAAGGACTCAGGTGTGTACCTCTTCCTTAGTTCTCCATCTAGTGATTTGAAGTGGTTTGATCACAGATCGATGGTGCCGAAGGCTGGTGAAAAATGCTCTGCTGTGTGCTGTCTGTGAGGAGGTGTGGGACAGCTGCTAGTGGGAAGCCGAGCTTGCTGATGGGAGGGTGGATGGACAGGGAGGGAGGTGCACAGTTGAGGCTGAGCAAGTAGCATAGATATGGATTTTGGGGGAATGTTGAGTAGAGAGGGATTGGAGCCAGATGAGATGGCAGAGGGTGATATGTGGTCTAGGACAAAGTCAGGGTCACAGACATGCCTCACTGGTACCTCTGAAATCTGAACTGTGAAACTGACATCACAGGTAAGGGCTGTTTGTTGTTTTGCCGATTTAGGGGTTTGTTACAGCATTTTTTGTGACCTCCTATTAGAAGAATTGATTCAAGGTGGAAATCTGGGGTGTGGTTGATGGGCCACTTGGTCGCTTGTTCTCAGGGTGTTGATTTTTTCCTCTTTCAGCCTGGATGAAGCTCTTGTGTAGAGGCAAGAGCAGTACTTAAGCACTTCACTGTGTGCCGCTGTTGATACTGTGGGACATTCTGAGACTGAATGGATGAAGCAGTTCTCAAGCAAATTTCATTACATTTTTTGTTATGAACATGGCAATAGTGAAATCCCTGCAGCAGGGATTTCAATGAAGGTTGCAGCTTTGCAGGCTGACCTGGAACAGTCTTTTTCTGTCAGAGCAGATGCCTAACATACCTGCACACTTGTTCTTGCGCGCATCTGAGCACAGGCTGGAGGAGCAACGACTGTTTCTGAAAGCTCTGCCACTCTCATCTTGGGCAGCATGAATGTCACGTTCCTTTGATGAAAAATAAATGCTGCATTCTTTGTGCAGTGCTTTCAATGTGCTCAGAAAACCTGGTAGTAGAAAATGTTCTTTGAAGGAGTAGTTTTGATACCGCATTACCGCAAGGATCTGTAGCGTTCTCAGTCAGAAGGAGTCTTAAGCTTGTAGCGGCATCTTAAGAGAGGCTAAGGCTGTTAAAACTCCTTCAAAACATCTGTTGAGAGTCAGTGCATTAAAATGTACTTGAGTCAGGTCATCTTAAATCTAATCTTTTAGCACTTGGCACAAGTCAGCACTGACCTATCTTTAGTGCTATGCATGACATGAGTGGAAACTGTCTCATGAGATGGACTTTTTATGTAAGTATGTCTGCAGAGTGATTTAGCTTCGTGCCTTGTGCTCCCATACCTACAGCTATGTGTTGTGCAGGGTGCTGAACCACCAGCCCATCCTTGCCTTTCTTTCCAGTGTTGAATTTTCAGGAATCTCCATCCTTAGACTTGGAGGTATGGGCACTTTCCTTGTTTGGAGTGGTGACTGTGCTGGTTTGCCTGGACAGTGAGACCACTTTTGGGGGTGGGAGTTGTCAGTCACTGTCCAGCTGATAGCTTCACAAATAGGGTGGAAATTTGGACACAGCAACATGTTTGTGATGGTTTGGGAGCAGAGATATACACTATATACACGAATATTTACAGAAATGTACAAGTTAAAGAAACACAGCTCTCCTCCCAGAAATCGGAGTCCCCAGGAGGGGCTCCCAACCACCCTTCCACCTTCTTCCCACCCCTGTACCTTACCCCACAGTTTGCCTTACACTCAAGGTGAGTTTGGAGGATCTGCCAGGGGAGTTAAAAGGAAAGTGGTTAGTGAGGTTACTTGGCAGAGAGGAGAAAGCAAGAAGCTAGAGAGACCGAGACTCTCTCCAAGCCCAAGTGTCTTATCTGTGTTTTGTGTTCTTATTCTTAACCATCTCAGGAAGCCTAGGAGTGAAGTAGGCATCACCATTGTTTTCTTTTTACAGCGCATAATATAATTTTCTCCATTAAAATAATTCCATTAAGCCTCAAGCCAGCACAATGTTCCTTCATAGCTTGGCTCATGTCAATCTGCAGTATTTAATTTCATGTTTAGATTTTAACTTCAAATATTTCTCTTCTAACCTTTTAAAATTTAATGCTCTTCGAATGACAATGAATTACTTCTAGTGTCTCAAAATACTTCCTTTCCCTGGCGGACCCTCAAAAAAAAAAAAAAGACTACTTCAGTTGTCAGATTAGTTTTGAGAAAATGATTAAAATCTCCTGTAAAATTAACGTGACGTGATGTTGGGCTTTCCTCTGTCTATTACACTGATGTGTGCCTCAGAGAGTTTTGGATTGTGTAGGTAACGTTGGGCGCTACTTTGGCAGGTCTTGCAGACACCTTGTTATAAAATGGAATACCGCTTTTATGTGTTCTCTCTCCATTCTGGGCATGAGCTAAAGAAGAGATCCTTTTTGCAGAGCAGCAGTGGTGGTTGAAAGGCACTGAAATCTGATAGATGATCACTTATAAACTTGTTGGTATTTGTATTTCTAATATCCTCTTGATTTAGACAGTTATGGTGGCTTGTCTGGGGTCTGTTCCAGAACTGACTGTAACAACTGGCAGAGGAATGGTGCAATTAAGGAATTCTTGCCTTATTTGTTTGTTACCTTTATGATGCTATATTTCGCTTGTGCTTCTTCATACAAATTAGCTTTGTCTGTGCCTTCTCTGTGCACAATTTCTTGGGAAAAGTGCTGATGACAAAGATGTTGCTTTACTTTGGTTAATGAAGGCACAACTTACTGTTACTCCTGTGTGCTTGAGCACAAGACCTGTTCAGAAAGCTTGAGCAAGTAATCACCTGTCCTGCCATTGTGGATACCACTGGATGTTAGTTACAGTCTTGCTTCTGCTTCATGCATTCAAAGAAGGTTGAATGCATGGCAAGCAAACAGTCCTCTGAAGCAAGACTTCAGAGTGCTTGTCTGTGGGTTTGGGGCATGCCTGAGTCCAGGATTTGGAAGGGTTGGATACAAGATACTGGTGTGATTTGTAGCACAGTTTTTCTTACCTCAGGTGCTTCAGACAAGGAAGGGACAAGACTTCCTCAAGAAAGCAGGCAGCAAAGAGCTGCGATGGCAGAGCATGCCTTGAGTACATGATTTCACAAATTCACAACTCATTTGTTTTTCTTTGTCTGACAGGCTAAAGAAATTTTGACAAAAGAATCTAACGTGCAAGAAGTGCGATGTCCTGTCACAGTCTGTGGAGACGTCCATGGCCAGTTTCACGACCTCATGGAACTGTTCAGAATTGGAGGCAAATCACCGGACACAAACTATTTGTTTATGGGGGACTATGTTGACAGAGGCTATTATTCAGTTGAAACAGTCACATTGCTTGTAGCTCTTAAGGTAACTTCTCTTCTTAGCTCTAGAGCTCTGTATAAATCCTGGGTGATTACAATGCTGACTGCACTTGTGTCAGCACTGTGAGCTGCACTGCACTCGTGGTACAGCTGGAAAAGCTGAAATGGTGCTCCTCAGTTTTCCAAGACGCTCTCTAAAATGAGTGCTCTGTCTAGGTTTTTGCTTGCCTGTGCAGCACCTTAAGAATTAGCTTGAAGAGGTGAGCGTTGTGCACGCCTGTAGTGATGTCTTCTAGTAAGAGTGGATAAAAACTGTGATTAATCCCAAAAGTATTTGGCTGCTGAATATTTGGATGAATTATCCTTCCTTTTCATCTTAGAAAAGGGGTTGGGTTTTATTGGTTTATGATGACTGGGGATAGAGGGTGCAGATTCTCTCTTGGGAGAAGTGTTCTGCCTGTAAAATAAACCCTTACCTTTAGGTCCGTTACCGCGAGCGTATCACAATTCTCCGAGGGAACCACGAAAGCAGGCAAATCACACAAGTATATGGCTTCTATGATGAATGTTTAAGAAAATATGGAAATGCAAATGTTTGGAAATACTTCACAGACCTTTTTGATTACCTGCCTCTAACTGCCTTGGTGGATGGCCAGGTAGGTTGTTATTGACAAAGTTCAATGTTGCTGCGATTGCTGGATTTTGTCATCTCTCAGCTTCTGAGAATCTCTGGCAGACGTGCTAAATGTCTATAATAATGTGTATATTAATGCTTGCATTTATACTAAACAGTTAGAATTGCATAATGACTGTAAATGAGTGAACTTGATACCTCTAACTCCTGCAGATTTTCTGTCTACACGGTGGCCTCTCTCCATCGATAGATACACTGGACCACATCAGAGCACTTGATCGCTTACAGGAAGTTCCCCATGAGGTACTGACAAATTCTTGACAAGTTCTTGAGATCCATGATTCAGCACATACTTGGTGTTTAAGTAGACAGCTGTAAAGTGAAACTCAAAACAACTTAGCTACATGAAGACAGACACTTTCCTGTTGTGATCTCTTGAAGGAAAGAGTAAGGGACATATTCTTGCCTAAAGAAATGTGCCCCAGTGTGCCTGCAGGCTCAGCAGGTATGACTGAATGAACTCAGAGGGGAGTAGTTGTTCCGCTTCAGGTGTACTTCCTGATAGGATTTCCAGTGTTAACTGCACCACCTGTTGTAGCTGACAGGCTTTTTTTATGTCTTAAAGGGATGCTGCAAGAAGTTGTGCAGTGCTGGTCTTTGTGCAGGCCTTTTCTGATTCAGGGTTCTTTTTGCACTCTGAAATATCTTCTTCATCTCTTGTAGGGTCCCATGTGTGACTTACTGTGGTCAGATCCTGATGATCGTGGTGGCTGGGGCATTTCTCCTCGAGGTGCAGGTTACACATTTGGACAAGATATTTCAGAAACCTTTAACCATGCCAATGGCCTTACCTTGGTTTCCAGAGCTCATCAGTTGGTAATGGAGGTAAGTATGGTGGCTGAGGGATTAGCTGGTCCGTGAGTGCTGGTCTATACTCTGTGTGTCAGAAGTGTACACGTGATGCTGTCACAACTGATAAACCAGCTGAGAGTCCTCTAGAAGCTCTACTTGGACAATAGTCATGTGCTACTAAAGGAGTTTCTCAATTTGACAGTGGAGTAACCTTTACTTTGGCCTTTTTCCTGAAAATATACAGTAGTATCTCAGAACAAACTTCATTAGTAGATATGAGAGATTTAATGTCTTCAGATTGAAGAAGATGAATTTAGATGAGACATTAGGAAGAAATTCTAACCCATGAGGGTGATGAGGCACTGGAACAGGTTGCCCAGAGAAACTGTGGAGGCTCCAAGTCTGGCAGAGTTCAAAGCTAGGCTGGATGGGACCTTGAGCAACCTGGCCCATGGTGTGGGGGTGGAGGTAGATGATCTATAAGGTTTCTTTCAACCCAACATGCTCTATTATTCTATGATAGTTGTGTGTGGTGTTGTGTGTCTGTGTAGGTAAAAAGGTTCTTAAACACCAAGTTCCCTGTTAAGAAAAAGCACTTAAAGAGGTCTTTATCCTTTCACCCTGGTTGTGTGCTTTTGTTCTTAGCCTCTTGTTTTTCCTGGCAGCTAAGATTTTTAAGTATACATTAAATATATTTTAAAGATGTATCTATATTCTGATTTTATGATCACAGATGCAGATTCAGAATAGGCTCTGTACTCCACAGTCGCTGGTTTAATTATTTTACCCTAATGGTATAAAGAATTCTTTCTGAGTTTTTGTTCAGCGTCTCTAGCCCGTGCTTACTAGGAGGAAGTGACATACGAACGCCAACATTTCTCTTAACCCCTTTTCTGTCAAGAAGACAAATAAAGATACAGCCTGAATCTTGTTTAAAGTGAGCCTACCAATGTCACTTGGGGTTTTGCACATTCAAAACTCATCAGTCAGATGGTTACATGGGATATGACAAATGGACTTGGCTGTCATAATTCTTGTTGTGTTTTTCCTCTCCAGGGGTACAACTGGTGCCATGACCGGAATGTAGTAACGATTTTCAGTGCTCCGAACTACTGTTACCGCTGTGGCAACCAGGCTGCAATTATGGAACTTGATGATACTCTAAAATACTCCTTGTAAGTACTCTTGAAAATGAGAGTTACAGTGCTCATGATGGGAGGACAGTTGCTGTAGCAGAGAGCATTTAATTGTGTTATGATGTGGGTAACTGTAAGCTTTTGGGAGGTGAAGCAGTTCTGTTATGGTTGGACTTGATCTTAAAGGTATTCTTCAACCTCAATGATTCCATGGTTCTAGGAATTTAATTACTGGGCTGAGAACTTGATTTACCTGCATTGGGAGCACTGCTAGCAGGAGTAATGACATAGAAACCATACCTGCATAGTTGGACTCCTTTGAATGAATCTCTGTGCACAGTGTGCAGTGCGGTGGCAGTGAAGGTCTCTGTTTCAGTTTGCAGTTCGACCCAGCACCGCGCAGAGGCGAGCCGCACGTCACCCGGCGCACTCCGGACTACTTCCTGTGAGGAGCTGGCAGGCCTGTGCAGTACCACCGTGCCCCGCGCCTTGAGCTGAAGAGAGAATGGGCAGAGCAACAGTAACTCCAAAGTGTCAGAAAAAGTACCTAACGTTCAAACTTGTTTTTCTCATGGACCAAAAGACGTGCCATACTCCAGTCCAGAGCCTCTTGTCGTCAGCAACTGTGACCACTTTAGAATGAACCAGTCCATTGCATGCTGAAGCACTGCTGTCGGTCAGGACCCGTTCCTGGCATGGCGCTGTTTGTAGTTACTTTTGCTTTCTCTGAGAGACTGCAGATGATCAGTTGTAGACATTAACACCTCGTGAATACATTTAACTTACCATTTAGCTATAGCTTTATTCAGCATGACTGTAGATAAGGGTAGCAGCAAACAATCATTGAAGCTTAAAGACCATTTTTGAGATAAGTACCAAGGCCTCATCTTTGTTCTGAAACTGTTTTATTTTCAGGGATATTGGTTAATTTAATTGTATGGATTTTTTTTTTCTCTTGTCTGCACTCAGTTCCCTTTTCGACTCTCTGCCCCACCATATTGTCCCTTGTAATTGTCCAAGGATAGTGAATTACTTTGAACAGAACTTGGTTTTTTTCTGTAAAACAATGTTGCTGCAGGACAGAGCTGCAGTGTTTTTTCATAATAAACTTGTGAACTAAGTATGGAAAACTCCATCAGATCCTAATTGCATCTCAGGTCAGCTTGTTTCACAAACTCAACTGAGGCTGGATGGGCTTTAGAAACTTGCATAGGAATTTCCACCTTTAAAACGGGAGTGATTGCAAAAACTCCTCCCAGGGACAGAATTCAAAAGGGCAGTGCCTGGCCAAGGAACAGACCTCACTTAGCGCTGCCATGTTGGCCTCCTTCCTTGTCGGTGCTCTGCTGAAGTAGTCAAAAGGGAAGCATCCAGGGGCACTTCACCGATAGAGCATGGCTGTTCTCAAATGTAAAGTCTGAACCATTCACAGTGTGGGTGCTAATACTGAAAATTTTCTGAAAATCTTAAAACCAGCTTTCTAAGTATGAACAGAAATCCCTTGAATTTCAGTGCAGTGTGTATGGCCTAGGCTGCCGTTCTGAGCCAGTGCTTTCTCTTAAAATTGCCTTTCTCATTTCTTTCACAATTTAAATCCTGATTAATTTTGATCAAAACAAATTAATATATTTTTTACCCCCTTGGAGAGGGGCTCTTTGCAAAGGCCTGCAGTGACAGGAAGAGGTAATGGCTCAAACTGGAAGAAGCTGGATTTAGATTAGACATTGGGAAGAAATTCTTCCCTGTGAGAGTGATGAGGCTCTGGAACAGGTTGTCCAGTGAAGCTGTAGAGGCTTCAAGCTTGGCAGTGTTCACACAGCAAGGCTGGATGGGGTCTAGAATGAGCTGGTCTGGGTAGGGGCTTGGAATTGGGTGATCTTTGAGGTCCCTTTCAGCCCAAACTATTCTATGATTGTTCTTTTAATGCTACTTTCTTTTAAGGGGAAGTCCAGATATTTTCTCAACTTGCTCCAGACAAGGTTTCTGGGGCTCTCTTGCTTTTCTGCTGGAGGATTAATGTTCAAACTTTGAAGGAAGGTGCTGCATTTTAGTGTTTCTTCATCCATTTTCTGAAAGGCTTAAGTGGTTGTTTTTCTTCAGACCTGTCCTGTAGGTAGGGTGCCAAATGGTTTCTGCAGAGCGCTCAGCCTTCTGTGGTTGGGTCTCTTGCAGGAAGAAATGCAGACTAAAAATAAGTCCATCTGAAGTGTCTTTTTTTAGAATCTTAGGAACTGTGGCTTTGATCACTCTTAAAAACTCCTTTGCTGTAGAGTTCACTCTAAATTCCTTTCACTTGCCATTCTCCAAACACTTTTGTAGACAAAACTTTGGGCCTTAATTGACACCATTTCTTCAAGAGTAATGCTTCTGCCCTATTTTCTGTTTTCCCAGTTATGTTAATTGGTGTGACTCATCTGCTCTGAGGGGGGATCAGCTCACTTGTTTCTGTGCCCACATGCAAGCAGTTGTTAGTAAAGCATGTGGAAAATGTTCAGAATCACCTCAGCTTCTGCACTTTCCCCCCTAATCGGACTGCGAATGAAGATTTCACTGAGAACAGCATGTTGTGAACACATCGTGGTGGCTCTGATGGACTTTGGCCACTGGCAGTGCTAACCAGCTAAAACATGGTTGGGAGATTCAAAAAGGATTAAAAAAATCCCCAAATATTTATTAGTCTGATTTATTGGCAGCTGACTGAATAGTTCCTTCTCTTCAGACTGATGGTGGTGGCTGCAGAGAAATGAGCATAATTAGGGTTGGTGCTTGGTTTGGAGATGAGTGTGGGTGTTTGCTACAGGCCGGTGCATTCTGTGAGCAGTGAAACAGGAGGAGCTGGAAATTCCATTTAGTGGCAGTGCAGTGGGGTTTTAGGCAGGATAGCTAAACGTGGTGTTCAGTAATGAGGGCTAGCATGGGTTAAAGTTGTCAGGAGGCAGGAAGGAAACTTGACAGTGCTCCATCAACTGTTGGTAAACCTTACCTTTTTGTCTGAGAGTTTGGGTAGAGTTGGCAGAATCCTGATGTTGGACTGATGGAGGAGATCTCCAACCTGTCAGCGTTACTTTACCAAAGTCCCACTTAATTCTGTCCCATCACTTGGCCACTCACCTGAATGTGTGTCAGACTGAAGCAGGCACCCTCCGTTTGTCGAGGCTGGGGTTCACCGAGGCAAAACACCACTGCTGCACCAGAGAACATGCAATAGCTCTGGTTCTGAAAGAGGAAAGCAGACAGATTTGAAGTGTCTGTTTGCCTGGTAACTGACAGGTTGTGCTGTGTGCTTATATGGATCCTGCTGGCTTGTGGTAGATGGTTTCCAGCGTCTGTCATTTGCATACGTTTCATAGCCGTGCTTCAAGTGCTCAGGCAAAACTCCCTGGTTTAGATCTGACATCTTCCCCACATCTGGATGATGCAGAAAAAATGCTGCCTTGAGGAGGAAGAAAGTGGTGAGTAGGCATGCTATGCTGCTGCTTAAGGCTTTGATGTGTCACCTCCCTGGTTAGTATCAAAAGTCCCTCTGGAAATGGGAGTGGGGAAAACTTTTCTGAAAGTTACTAATGTCAGGATTCTTTTTTAGGACAATAAACTTAGAATCATAACATGCACTGAGCTGGAGGGGTCCTCCAGAGGTCATGCAGTCCAACACTCCTTCGGTGAGCGGGGACATAGAATACCAGATTGGAAGGCACCTGAAGGATCATCCAGTCCAACCTTTCAGGGTAAGAATACAGTAGAGATGGCTTAGCACCCTGGCCAGCTGAGCCTTGGGGCACCCACCAGCTCCCTGGGGAGTTTATTCCAGTGTCTGAAGGTCCGAATGGTGGAAACATTTCTTCTGACATCCAGTGGGAATCTCTCCAGCAGCAGCTTGTCCCCATTGCTTCTTGTCTTCACCATAGGCCTCTCTACAAAGGGAGTCTCCCTGTTCACGACGGCTACTCTTACGTACTTGTTCGTTGTTAGGAGGTTGTCTCTAATGTTTCTCTTTCCAGGCTGAGCAAATGCAGCTCTCAGCCTTCCTTCATATGCCAGAGCTGCCAGTCCTTTGATCATTCTTGCGGCCTTTTCTCTGGACCCTCTCCAGCCTGTCCCCATCCTTGTACAGTGGGGACCAAACCTGTGCATGGTGCTCAAGGTATGGCTTACCCAGTGCTGAGCAGAGTGGGACAATGACATCTCTGTCCCCGCTGGTGACACTGATTAACACAACCCAGCAACCTCTTGGCTTTCCTTGCCACCACAGCTTACCGTCCACTCATGCCGAGCGTTCTGTCCCCCAAGAGCCCCAAGTCCCTCCAGCGTTGCTCTCCATCCAGGTGGCTCCCAGTCTGAGCTACATTCCTGGGTTGTGTGTTCCCAGGTGCAAGACTCTGCACTTGGCCTCATTATACTTCATACAGTTCCTGCTTGCCTGCTCAACCAGCCTGTCAAGGTCTTCTGGAGGTTTGCTCTCCCTTCTGTGCTGTCAACTTCCACACTTCTGTGTCCTCAGCAAACTTCATCAGAGCGCTAACTCCAATACCCAAGTCATTAAAGAAGATAATAAACAGCGTTGGACCCAGTGTTGATCCCTGGGACCCCACTAGCGACCTGCTGCCAGTTTGAGAGCCATTTCCTTAGAGCTCATAGTGCACCAAGAGCCTGGGGCAGTGGCTCTGCATTGGCAACTTTGAAACCAAACCTGAATCTGGAAGGCAAAGCGTCTCCTTCTGTGTGACAGAAACCCAAAGCTGTTACACAAGTGCCAGGTCTATTTGGGGCCTTTTTCATATAAGCACATTTCTCTGCTTTTCCCTCTCAGTACTGCTGTCAGAGAAGCTGTGACTAAGGAGCAGGAGGGGGCTGGAGGATAAGTGCACTTCTTCATTCAGGGAAAACAAGGTTTGTAAGAGGAGACAAGTGTGACCAAATCACAGGTTGGACTTTCAGATGAAATACTGCTCCAGATTCAGTTTGTTGATGTGCCTCACTCACTTCTTATGCTCCTGTCACCCACTCAGTTACTGCTCTTTGATTGCTACTGTTTCTGTCTATGCTGACCATGCATGGTAACTCAGGATATGTTTTAGGGGTCTTAGCATAGGTTAGAGCAAAATTTCACTGGAGAGAAATAGCATTGTAATATTCAGTGGGGTTTGGAATGATGTGTGGCATACGTGACTAGATTTTTGGGCAGAATGTTTCCAGGTGATGATTTTGAAGTCTTGTGGAAAGTGTAAGGTACCTTCTGTGTGCTGCAGTGATCACTGCACTGTGGGTGCTCTGCCAGAAGGTTGGAAATGGGTGAAGTGTGAAGTAAAAATTGCACTGGACTGTAGAAATTTTTCAGTGCCCATGAAGACACTATAAGCCTTGCAGAGTAAGAGGTTCATGAATCAGCTTTGGTCTTCTGAGGAGTTGTTTTGGTGCTCTAGCTCGTTTGTGCTCCTTCTGCAAGAGAATGAAGGTGGTCTGCTCTCTTGAGCAAGGGATCAGAGTTCTTCGGTGTGTAGATGGGGAAAAAACCCACCAAAACAAAGCAAAAGACGCTGAAACAACACTCTTGGTTTGGAGTTAAGCACTGCTGCATGCCTTTTAAAGCCTGTGCTGTGGGTTAAAAGCTTTATTCTTTGAGTTGAACTGCAGCTGCAGCTCTTTTAATTGCTACATGGCTAACAATTGCCTTTGGATGAAGATTGAAGTGATGCAGGTCACAGGTTGTTCAGGGCTCTGAACAATCTGTTCCAGCTGCAGCTGTCGAGTGCAAGGGGGTTGGACTGGATGAGCTCTACAGGTCCCCTCCAACACAGATCATTCTGTGGTTCTGGACACAGCAGCCTTCAGAACATGAGGGCAGTGTCAACTGGAGCGGGTGAACTGGCAAGGCTGCAGTGTGTATGCTCCTGGAATTTCTCAGGACTGGACTAGGAGAAGCCATGGTTGAGCTGCAACTGGTGCTGATGGTGCTTCAGGGCACAGAGTGAGATCGCTTCCAGATGATACTTTTGTGTTTAAAACAGCATCTTGCTGGGGTACAGTGCATGAGCCTGGGATCAGTGTTACCCTGGTCTCTCTCTCATCTCACTGCTGTGAAGATGCCAAGACTTTGGCTGTGGTTTGCAATACATCAGCTAAACAAAAATAGAGGATGTTCCAAGAGCTTCAAACCAGCATTAGTTCAGCTTTCTGACCTTGCTGATGGTTGCATCATCCCACCTTACACTGACCTGAGACAGGTGATGGAGGAGGATCAGCACAATGAGGGGTGAGTGTCCTGAGTGAGAACATGCAGGCAGGAGATAAGAAGACTCCACTGTGCAGACATTTTAGCAGAGCAGTGTAAATCAAACTAAGCCTCTGCTGGCTGCTCCTCTCACTCACTTCTGTGTACATCTTCCTCACTGGATTTTCCCCAAACACAACTAGGATTTTTTGAGGGGTCACTTTGGTTTTTTCGGGGTGGGGTGGGGTGGAGTTGTTTGGGTTTAAATTTTTATTAGATGTTTTAACTGTTTTCTGGTTTATGGATTTAAAACCAAAAGTGCTGAGCTGTCAGAGGGATGTACTGTCTAACATGATGATTGTCTGATTGATTGGGCTGCAAAGCTTTGGCCTGGCTCCCAACTGTCTTTATTTTTCCAGGAGTTTGCAAAACCACCCCCCACTGCCTCCCTTCCTGATCACAAAACCGACTGACAGTCCCCTGTCCCTATCATAAATGAGTGCAAGAGTGGCCAGTGACCACTGCTCTCTGCTGCCCCGTTTTACCAAGAGAAGGGGGGGCCCTGGAGGAGCCTTGTCTGAACAGATCCTGCAGCGTTCATTCCACGCTTGACCCACTTTGCAGGCAGCTCTCATCCTTTTCCACTGCTGCATCTATCAGGGAAGAGAAATGCAGCCCACTGCTGCTGGAGCAGGGACCTCTGCCCAGGAGATGGGGTGGCTTAGCTTCCTGCCAGCATGTTGTCCTTTCTCTCCCTTCTTCCTGGTGATGGGTTCCGTGTTTCTGCTCAGAAACTAATCTAGCTTTACTTCAACCATCTCAAAACAATGCTAAACTGTCCCTGGCCCCTAGTAGTCTCCCTTGGAAATGCTCTGAGTTAGCCTGACTGGTTAAACACGCTGTACGTGTTCCCATGGCCTTGCAAACCTCGCAGCAACTGCTCTTTTATCACCTGCGGCACCAGAACCAGCCTGGAATCTGCGTTTTGGACTCTGGACAGCTCCCAGGTTGAAGCCCAGAGCCACAGAGCCCTGCACAGCCAAGCTTCTGTCACTGCCTGTCCCGTATGGCTCTGTGGGACGCCCCAGTTTGGGTGGTGCTGTTTCCAGCCCTCCTGAAGACCGTTTTCAGAGCAGGTCCCCTCTGTGCCCTCCGCCCACGGAACACACCTGGGGATGAACCTGGCAGAGCGCTCCTTCATCCGTCGCAGCGAGCCCCGGCGCCCCCGTGTGGCCGTGCCCCGTGTGTCCCCGGGCGTGCCCGTGGGGCCGTGCTGTCACAAAGACTCAGATGCACGCTGAACCGCCACGGGCATTCGACAGGCAGTTTGAGCATGGTGGAGGTGGCAGACTCAGCAGCATCTTCCTTAGCACCATCACAGCCACAGAGCCACATTTGGCTCCTCCTGAGCAGCCCCAAGGATTTCAAACGCTCCTGGGGCACAAACAGTATAAAAATCGGCCTTTTTGTTTGGAGATGGGAAGAGGATGAGGGTAGGAAGTAGATAAAATAATTGGAAAAGACCTTTAAGATCATTGAGTTCAGCTCTGAACCCATCAGTGCTGAGGTGCCGCAAATCCACTGGCTGTGGCTGTGTTTCTATTTCTAATCCTTTTAAAATTTCCTTCCTCTATCTTTAGTCTCTTAAACGATCTCGGATCCCTGTAGTTATGTAAGTGGAATAGAAATTTGTTAGAGGAAGAAAAAGAAGCTGAAAGACAAGCAGAAGAGTTGGTGTCTGCTGGACAGGATTTGGTTGCTGGGCTAGGTCAGTCTGTGGGTGTGAACTGAACTCTCATCCCACTAGTGGGCTGTCCCTGCTGGGGCACAGCCTGCATGGAAAGCAGCAGAACCTTCTCAAAGATGCTCCTGTGATGCCACTTTTGATCAAGCAGAAATGCATCAGTTGTGCTGAGAATAAGAACTTTCCTCCTCTTCTGCTGTGTTGTGAGATAGCTTTAAATGAGTGACACAGGCCGTTGAGCTCAGCCATGCCTTTCTGCCCTGAGTCACTGGTGTGTTCTGGTTTTACATTGAATCAGTCGGTTTGATTATTTTCTGACTTGTCGAGGTGTACCTCTTCTGCAGCATCTCTCCCTCCTACATGTGGCTTAGGGTCTGGTCCAGACTGGCCTGGTCACACCTTGCTTTCCACCAAATCACACCTGTCTCTCCTTCAGCAGCTCTAGGGATCTTCAAGCTCTTGCCAGCCCCTCTCTCCCTGCAGTTCAGGGAATCCAGGCTGAGTTCTGTGATGCCTATGGTAGGACTCCATGACCTTAAAGGCATTTTCCAACCTAAATGATTCCACAAATCTGAGTTTCTCAACTTGTCAAAGAAGCGGAGATCTCTGAAGCCTGACTCATTAGGCTTTGACAATCTCATATTGTGCTTGTGCTATTGAAAAATAATGTGTATTATCTCTAGAGCTTCTGAACTACTACTGGCAGAAAAAAATCCCACCAGTTGCTCTGTGAAAGGGGAGAATGTGAGGTGCTCTGAGGGGTGGAGAGGAGAGCACAGCAGTTCTGCCTGAGAGAAATAGCCAGGAGGAGACTCCAGGGCCGTGGAGCCGATGCAGGGCTGTATCCTGGTGTTCAGCCTGCTCAAAGCCTCCTCCCCTGCAGCTCCGTGGTTGCCTAGCTGGCTGCAGCCCAGGGACACTGAGAATGTAGGTCAGAGCTCTTCTGGGACTGGGAGCTGTTAAATCAGCCTCTCGCTCATCTCGGGTGCTCCAGTGTTTTCAGGTGTTTGCTGTAGTGCTCAGCTCCCCCTTCTTTCTCTGGGAGAAATGTCCCAACCTTGGAAGGTGGCTGTGGCTGAGACTTGTCGATTGCTGGGGACAATCTTCTTAGCAAGGCCTGTTGTGACAGGGCAAGCAAGGGCTGATGGTTTA
Source organism: Eubucco bourcierii (assembly GCA_013396675.1). NCBI lineage: Eukaryota > Metazoa > Chordata > Aves > Piciformes > Ramphastidae > Eubucco > Eubucco bourcierii. Next base: position 42,923 of record VWZE01023208.1, read on the forward strand.
AACCAAAAGAGGGAGATTCAGACTGGAGACGAGGAAGTTAAGTTTTGTATACATACATATATATATATATAAAAAAAAATATATATATTTAAAAAAAAAAAATATATATATTTCCCACCCCCACCCCCCTCCCAAGAGTGGGGAGAGCCTGGCCCAGGTCACTGGCTCATGTCCTGTCCCTGGAACCATTCCAAGTGAGGTTGGTTGGGGCTCTGAGCAGCCTGCTTCAGTTGCAGCTCTCCCCGCTGTGTGCAGGGGGCTGGAGCAGATAAACTTTGAAGGTCCCTTCCAACCCGAAGCAGTCCATAATTCTGTGACTGTGCAGCTCAGAGTGGCAACGCTTGGGTTTAGGATTATTTGCATTGCAGTCACCACCTCTGTGTCTCACACTCAAACTGGGCCACCTACTTTTGGAAAACTCCCATCCTTTGCCCTGCAGGCTCACCGAGGGGAGGGACTCTTGTGTCACGGAGCCGCTGGCAGAGAGGCAGCTGTCGGTGCTGCGGCAGCTGCTTTGCTACCAGATAACAGGAAGCATCTGGCCGACCTGGGCAGGTTCATTGTACAATACGCACGGCACAGTGGGAAGCAGCTGCGGTGCGACTGTGGTCTATCTGTGACCGCCATCTGCCGCTGTTCTGGGCTAGGGTGTTTTGGTTGGTTTAGCTTTTCCAGGCTTCGAACGCAACAGATAAATTTAAAGTCTGCAGATAGACTCTTCTCCTTTAGAGAGCTCTATCAAGTGTAAAGCTCACCAGTAGTATCACGTTGAATTAAATTCATCACAGCCCATAATTAAGCATGGATTTCAAGCCTTCTGCCTTTACCTTGATTTTATTAGCTTCAGATCGTGCAGAGACAAACCCCATCCCCCTCTGCTGAGCCTGATCTGCAGTCTTAGAGCTTGGCAGCAGCAGGAAAGGAAATTTAGGATTTGCAGATGCGCTTTGCACAGATCACCTTCTGTTGTGGTTGGATCCCTGAAAGGAGCTTTAATATAAATAGCAAACAAAAACAAACAAAAACAAACAAAAAAAGAGCATTTAAAGGAAATAAAAGGACTGTTTCTTTTTGTAGTGCAATGGATGAGCACTGGAGCATAAGATGGGGAGTGACTGAGGAGGAGAGAGGTGAGTGTGAGTATGGTACAATCAAAAAGTCACTTCAGGCATAGTCATAGAATCATAGAATGGTAAGGTTGGAAGGGACCTCAAGGATCATCTAGTTCCAACCCCCTGCCATAGGCAGGGACACCTCCCACTAGTACAGGTTACTCAAGGCCTCATCCAGTCTGGCCTTGAACACCTCCAGGGAGGGAGCATCCACGACCTCCCTGGGCAACCTGTTCCAGTGCCTCACCACCCTCACTGTAAAGAACTTCCTCCTAACATCTAGTCTAAATCTCCCCTCTGCCAGTTTAAACCCATAATCTGGTTTAAACCCATAGTCTGGAGGCCTCATAAAGCTATGATTATATACATATATAAAAACCATGGTAACTAAGTCCTAATAAATGGTGGACACCCAGCTTGTCTAATTACTAATGTTAGGACCTTTGAGGAACCTCTGTTAGCATCAAAGTCTGCAGTAGAAGCATCACCTGACATCTTTGGATGCTCACTCAGCTGTCATGAAGAGTTCTACTGAAGCTTGTGTTCTGGCAGCACATAGTAATTCAGACTGCAAGAGACCACTGAGGTCCACTGGATCACACATGGAATTCAGATCTGTTTTCAAAGCTGATCAGGTGGCTTAGAGCCATCTTCAAGTGTGTTGTAGGTAACAAGCTGCTCAGTATCTTAAAGCCTGAGAAACAAGATTCCCAAGTCAGGCAGTTAGAGAATCCTAACTCTCTGCAGCCAGCAGGGACAGCTGCAACTGGAGCAGGTTGCTCAGAGACCTAAACCACCTGACCTGGAATGCTTCCAGGGATGGTGCTTCTGCCACCTCTTTGGGCAACCTCAGCCAGTGTTTCCCCACCTTTCATGTGAAAAATTCCTTCTTTAGATCTAGTCTAATTCTCCCTCTTGGTTTGAAACCATCAGCCTTTGTCCTGTCAGAACAGGCCCTAATGAAAAGTCTGTCTCCATCTTTCTCACTGGCCCTCTTAGATACTGAAAGGCCACCAGAAGGTTTTCCTGGAGCCTTTTGCAGGAGGCATAAGAAGGAGGAGGCCTTTACCAGAGCAATGTCATTTTCTCCACTGGAAAGCTGGTTCCAAGAGTTCTTTGGAATTTCTATAGAAACCTGTTTCAGTGATATGACCTGGTGCAGAACAGCTTCCCTGTCAGCTGGGCTTCAAGAGCTGCTGTCTGGCTGGGCATCTGTGAAGCTTCCATCTCTCCAGATTTAGCCCAACCAACAGACTGCATTAAATACTTCTGATATTTGTGGTCTCACTGGTAACATCACTCAGGTAGCAAAGCAAGAAGACTCGATCCTTCCATGGCTGGGGGCTCTGAAATGAGGAAAGCAACCTTCTGAACTGAGACTTTCTTAGTCCTGTATGTTCAAAGGTTATTTTCTAGTGGTTATGGCTCTTATTTGTTCACCAAGGTGTGTGGTGCACAGCTGTGACCCTCTGGGACCCCGGGGAAAGCTGTGATTTGTGCTATATTCGCACTCTGCAGTGCACTGGTGCTGCAGGTGCTGTCTGCAGTGGAAGGCTGTGAAAACGTGCTCTGCTTCTGAAAACAAGATTGGAAGTAAAGCAGAGTCCTAAACATGGAATTTCACTGCGTAAGTATCTAAACTAAACCTATTTTGCTGATGCAAAAATACAACCAACAGCATAACATGGAATGAATACTGTGTGTGAGAACACAGCATACATCTCAGGCCCCATGGTTCCTCTGCTGGACTCACTGCTCTGCCTCCCTCACTGAGCAAAAGCGTTGAGATCTCTCCTCTTCAGAGAATGGTAGAGCTTGGAATAAGACCTTTGGAGATCCAAGTCCAACTCTCCTGCCAAAGCAGTTCACCTAAAGATCACACAGGTGGGGCAGGAGTCTCTCAGTGCTCCATCACCCTTAATTTCTTCTGAAAAAAATGACACCTGTTGCCCTCTAGCACATTCTGAACCTTTCAGATGTTGCCTGTGCTGGGGTACACCGTTCAGGCAGGTGTTGTGATACAGCAGCAGTGCTTTGACTGCACTTCAGTGGTTCCTAGCACCTCGCCTGCTGCTCCAGCATGGTGGCTCCTCGTGCAGCTGGAGGTGCTTCAACACAGGGCTGCAGCCATGTACAGAACCGCAGCTGCCGCAGCTCCTGCTGGGGTCCAGGGCAGGTGTCCAGTGATAAGCAGTTAGACACAAACAAATTTCTAGCACAGTGAACTGTCCGAGCTCTTGCTCGTGTTTCCACTCGCGGAGAGCAAAAACTTGAAGCGGGAGTTTCAGCTGGGGTGCTGCTCTCGCCGAGCAGCCGCCGCAGGCCGCTTCGCTGAGTTTCCATGCGCGACGCTGCCGGACAGCAGCTGCCTCCTCCAGACCCCGCGTGGAGCTGCCCTCGCCGAGAGCCGGCGCTCCGCGGCCGCGGCCTTTCTGCTTGCGAAACCTGGCTGGCAGGAAAATACCCTACGTGGGCTTTCCGTGGCCAGTTAGAGTTCTTCCCCCGCGAAGTTAAGCACGCACGATGACAGCCGTGCCCGCGGGCCGCTTGCTTCCCGCTGAGGGCACCGGCCCGGCCTCCGGCCACCACAAGCCCTAGTGGCACCCCTGGCCGAGATTTCCGCAGAAATTCTCCTTCCCAGGCGGCGGCCCCGGGCCGCCCCAACGCCATGCCCGAGCCTCCTTGCCCGCCCAGAACGGCAGCGCCCGAGGGCCGCGGGGGAGCGGCGCCACAGCCGTAGGACCGCGCGACGTCGCCCCGCCCACGGCGCGGGCCCCGAGGCGGCAGAGCTACTGCCCGCCTGAAGGACCCGAGGGCCATCGCGCCGCTTTTCCGCCTCCTCCCGGCTCTACATCCCGCCTGCCCGCCCTCGGAGCGGCGGGCCCTCCCGGCCGTTCTCTCGCCAGCTGCGCCGCTCAGTGGCTGGGGGTCGGGGCGCCGCGTCTCGATCCGGCGTTCGCGGCGGGCAGCCCGGCGGTTGCGAGGCAGCGAGAGGCGGGCTCGTCCCCAGCTCCCTCCCGCCATATAAAGCGGCCGCCGCAGTTGGGCCCCCAGCGTTGCCGTCGACAGGTCCTCTCAGTAGCGAGGCCGACGCCGCCGCTTCCTCACGGTAAGGCCTGGAAGTTTTGGGGGTAGGGAGCTGGTCAGGGCCGGTGACCGGCGGGGCGGGGCGGGCATGGGCGGCGGCGGGGCCTTGCTCCGGGAAGTGGGCCCGGCCTGACGCGAGCGGAACGCGGCCGTGGCGGTGGAGCACCCAGGTACGGGTGTGGGAGGGCTGCTGAGGAAGCAGGCCGAGGTCTAAGCCGTCCTGGGTGATGCGAGGCTAAAACCTTTAAGTGAGGCCTGAGGACGGGTGAGGAGGCGGCGGCACAGTCTGGTAAATAAGATAGAGGCGCTGCCCCCGCCCTGGGGCGCCGGCGCCCACGGAGCGGGGCCCTCCCTCACCTGTGCGACTCTTAGGTTGTTCTGAGCCACCTTCAGTGTCTCTTTGTAGTGAGGGGAGCTGTGGAGACGCAGTGCAGGCAGAGGGTGTCAGGTCTGGCTCCGGTAAGTAAAGGCAACAGGGAGAGGGGAGGAGCGGCGCTCACCTGGAATAGCTTGGGAGGCTTGGAGTTGCAGTAGTGCTGCTTTGGATGTCTGATCTCTGTATCTGGACCTTGCACATGCAGATTGTCGTTGTCATTCTGGTTTGTCTTTTGACTAGCTTCCAGCCAGTTTTGCTGTTGTTGAACAGAGCTTTGAGGACTGGTCTGCTTAGTCACCTGGCTGCGTTTCTACCCAGGGCCTGTCTGTTTCCAAAGCTGTATTACAGTTTCATTAAAAATGCCTTTTTTTTTTTTTTTTCCTCTTTTCATTCCAGGAGATGGAGCTCTGTATTACAAAAATAACAGATCAGGATTTCATCCAAATGCCATTAGCAGTGATGAGGCAGTAGAGTAACTTCACTCTGCCAGATTTGAGCTCTTAGTGATGACCTAAAGGCCTTGATAAAAGCAGGTTTGGGTGCTGCAAGGGTCTCAGTACATATATTCTTGCAGAGGCTGGACTAGTGAAGGCAGTGTCTCTGTCTTACCGGCTCTGTTGTGCAGCATTATATAATCCTAGACACAGCACAGGAAGGCTGGCATCTGAAGCTGTGTTTGTTCTTGAGTGTTCTCTGACAATCACTGTAAGAACAGATGCATTCAATGTGAAATTTGTGTCTGGATAATGCTTTTTGTTTGTTTGTTTTTCCTTTTTTTTTTTTTTTTTTTTCCCCAGAACACCGTTCAAACTCTCAGAGCTCTGTTTTAATCCACATGTTATTGTTGGTATGAATATATGTATCTTTGTAACCATCGTGACTGTGGCCCTCTAGTACACCCATCTTAATTAGAAGTAGTGCTGTCATATAGGGTTACATGACTGTGTAAACATTAACTAGCTACTAGCTCTGCCAAATGGAAATTAAAGCAATGAGGACTTCAGGCTGGTGTGAGCTGCTTAATAGCATGCTTTGGCTGGCCTCCATTGGACTGGGGCTGTTGTAGGACTGTTAGGCTCAGCCATACTGATGAGCTGCAGGAGGCATTCAGAGGGGGATAATACGAGTTTGCTGAAAGTGGTTTAGCTAATTCAGTTTTGGTAGTTCAGGTACTGCTGTAAGGAGCTAGCTTGTGCAACTCTTTGGATTGGTTGGGGAAGAACATTTGGAAATGGATTTAATTCAAAATTCTTTCTTTCTAGAGCTGCTTTCTCTCTGCCTTGCAGGCCGTATTTACAAGTCTATACTTTAGAGGGCTAGAAGCAGGTAACCTGAGGGAAAGAACCCACAGTTGTTTTAGTGGTCTGATGCTAACAAGTAGTTTGATTAGTAAAGGAATTTGCAACACACACTGCTGGTTTGAAAACTAATTGATAACTGTGCACCCAAGCTGTTGTTTATCGTGTCCTTGAAGTGCAACCACACTCAAACAGCTTTTATGTCGCTTCAAGCTGAGGTTGTAACCCAGTAGCTGCTGTTTCAAGGACATGATTACTGGGTTTGAGTTAAGTATCTGAGAAGATGTGCTCTGGTAAAGTTCATTTATTTTTCAGCTAGAGAAATCTTTAAAGTCTAGTGCTTCTATTTATTATGGATTTTATCACAGTATGTTTGAAAAAAAAAACATAAAATGCATAGTCATCTTAGCCTTTCCTACTGGTGCTGAAGCACCGACCTAACTTCCTATGTATTAAGAGTGGTATTGAGTGCCAAAAGCCTGCCTTGTAGTAGTCTGTTGCTTTTTATTCCCTTCAGAAAATCAAACGCTTCTCTGAAGGAAACACTGTGTTTACCTGCTCTGTTTGAGAGCAAGGGAAGCTGGATTAGACTGTCTAGAGTGTTCCTTCAAACTCCAATGTTGTGATTCTGTCCTGGAGACTATGGTTTGAAAACTGCTTTTGAGGTCTGACTTCAAGTAGTCAAAGTGAGCAGTAGTTACTGGGATTTAAGACAAGCTATGTTCTAGTGTTGTGTTATCAGTAATGTTGCTGTTCTATACAGCTTCATTTATGCTTTCAAATGACAACATTCTTAAATTTGTGTTAGTTAGGTATCTTAAAAGAATAGTTAATCCTTGCCTCTTAAGCATGAGGATTAATGAATTGAGGCCTGTGATTCAAGCAGTGAATTACCTGAACATACCAAGTGACACTAACTGCTGTTGGTAGGAAGCAATCTAAATAGTAAAGGTGCACCTTTGGGTCAGCTGAACTTGAAACATACGTTGAACACCCTGTGCAAATAACTCTCCTTTTCTTGTAGATGCCTTCAATTAAACTGCAGAGCTCAGATGGAGAAATATTTGAAGTTGATGTCGAAATTGCAAAGCAGTCTGTAACCATCAAGACTATGCTGGAAGGTAACATGGAACCTTGAGAATCTCTAACTCATGCAGAAGTAGTGGTGGGTTCAAGGAAGCCTCTTGAAGAGGGAGTTTTGACCAAAGGAGACAAATGGGTACAGTGCTGGAAGAGGATTCCTAGGCCTGTGAAGCAGCTTTGCTGCCTTGTCAGAGCAACTGGAGCAATTGCTGTAACTGAAATGGTGTTTGGGGTGGATGTACTCTTGCAAAAAGCTTCAAGTTTGATCCTCCTGTTAAGACCATTTGCAGGGAGGGTACTAAAACCTAAGCACTCTGTTTCCTTGACTGCAGCCTATTCGAGTTTTTTAGAAGTTAATCAAACAGAACATCTTCTGATCAAGTTTAACAGTGCAGTGAAGAAAGCTCAAGTGAAACCTGTATTGTGAGGTTATGATGCAGTTAAATTATTTGGGATAAACACTTGAGTTCTGATCTCCTGCTGACATAAATTTGAAACAAAGGGACTGGTGGTGGGGGAGGGGAAATGTGCCAGATGGCCATGATACAGAGCAAGCTGTGTCTAATCCTCCACTGCAAATCCACATTGTTTACGGGTGGGTTTTTCCAGTCTTTGGGTGTATTCATGAATTAACTGATGGAGGAATAAACCCGTTCTGTTAATGTAGTTAAAGTTCTTGGGCACAAATCTTTGTCTGGTGGTGACACCTTGTGCATCAGAATGATAAAAATAAGGTTGAAGTACTCCAGCCACTGAACATTTTTTCAGACTCTTAAGATGCTTTTAGACATGTCTGGCAGCATGAGCAGGAAGCAGCAATCTGTAGGAATACACTAAGGAGCACAATTCTTCTTGGCTTCCTCATGCAGAAGCTGTGTCACTGATGGAGCTCAGTGGCACTGGGGGTTGATGGAGGAAAATGACACACGGTGCATGTAAGGTAGGCACCATAAACTAACCTCTTACTGATCTGGGTGAGAACAAGTCTTGCCGTAAAACAAAATGCATTTGCAGTGGAGCTGGTTAAGCATCACTCAGTGTTTTGTATTGGATAATGCAGCTGAGTGGGGAGGAGCTGGAAAGTGGGGTTGTGTTGAGCATCATGGGACCAGGAATGAAGTATCAGTTTTCTGAAAACAGATGAAATAGTTTTGGGGACGTTTGGTACAAGTTGAGCGGAGATGACTAAGCTTGAGAGATTGCTAGAATTCTTTCCCCTTAACAACAGTTCTTACACAGGTATCTGCCACCATGTTCAAAATGTGCATTTCAGTTTCCATTAACTGCTGACACATGCAGAACCTTTTCATATCAGTGTTTGTTTCTTAGTCTGGAGTTAGTTGTTCCAAACAAAAAAAAACTGTACTAATTAATATCCCACCACTAACAGGAGTTGAGTAGCCTAACTAGAGAATGTTGGAATGTTGCACAAATGTGATCAGTGATGATGGTGGGACAGTCACTTGTTCTTAAAAGTGAAGTTCCTTGAGAGTGAGAATTTGGCTCATTTGTGCACGTAGCAAGTGGAAGGTGTGTGTAGTTAATTGCGTAACTGATGACAAGATTTTAATCCTTGGCAGCTAGGGTGCCATCCAACTACTACCAATTGTGTAACAAAAGCACATTCCATACTCAAAGATGGCTAATGTGGCAGTTGTTCTATCAACTACAAACCTGAATTGGTTTTACCATTTTTTACTGTGATTTCTTCTATCAAGGGGACAAAGTGACAGATTTTATCCAAATCTATGCTGAAACGGCTGACAAGCTTTTAAAGCAAGGAGTGCCAGAAGTGTGCTTTATAAATGCTTTTTGATTGAAGGATCTGTGCTGCTGTCTTAACATGTGAACTTCTTGAGCTGACAAGAGTCCGTACAAGTGCTTCAGAGGCCAAGTGACTGTCATCTCTAGGGCTACAGTATTTACTGCTCCTAGAGAGGACAAAACTTTGTCTCTGCTTCCCACAGTAGATCTGAGTTCTGATTTAATAATAAATGGGTGGGAGTTCTGAGTTGGGATGCTTTGGTTCAACTTGTGAATTGAACTGCTGAAAGTGTAAAATGCATAGCGCTGTCCTGATCCTTCAACATACCTTATTTCCAGGACACTAAGTGAGCAAGTCCTGCTCTGACAAGGAACTGACCACTTAACCCAGGGTGATTGATGTTCTCATTTGTGGAAGCCTCTTTAACTACGTAAGCTGAACTTGATATAACCCAGTGTGCATGGCACAGGCACAGCTGCACAAAACCAACTTTCTAAACACCTCTGACTTCATCACTTAGGTCCTTTGCCACCAGTCTGTTTGGTGAGAACTGGTGAAGAAGACCACTTCATAGTCAGTGGTTTTGCCTGCTGCTTAGTTATCTTTCTCCTTTTAGACTTGGGAATGGATGATGAAGGTGATGATGACCCAGTCCCTCTTCCAAATGTCAATGCAGCTATCTTAAAGAAGGTAAGATGCTGAAAGCGGTTGTATGGTGTGACAGTAATGAAATGTGAAATTGAGGCTGGAGTTGGGCATTACAAGCTACAGTATTAAAAATCACCTTCTGGTGCTAACTACAAGCCTCATCAGCTTGAGGTACATGGACATCTAGGGTATGAGAACAGAGGTGAGGCTGGCAGGCAGATAATGGGAGAGTACCTACAGGAGCGACCTGGGACAGGTGCTGAGCATATATGAGTGCTATTGTTGGATGGTGTTAAAGCACTGATTCTGTTAGCTGAAGTGATGGAGACCAAAACATTAGGATTAAGGGACAGACAGTGATGAGAGTAAGCGGCAGTGCCTGTGTGGCAGTTGGTGTATAAGACATACTGTGTGCCCTCACTGGTGTTTATAGCTGTGGTCTAATACTGAGTCTTGTTAATTAGCTGAAAGGAGCAAAAGTATGTTGTTTTGTAAGATGCTTTAAAGATGCCCCTATGGCAGGGGGTTGGAACTAGATGATCCTTGTGGTCCCTTCCAACCTTACCATTCTATGATTCTATGCTTTCTGCTCAGAAGAGCAAACTAAAGCATTGTGCCAGAATAAGCACTACCCCATTGTGGCGTAAACACTGGGTTAGGAATTATTTCGTAGTGAACACATACAGAAATAACTAAGAACTACAGACCCAAGTCTGTTGGGCTGGCTCAGTGGAACAGGGTTTTACTTGCAGTAGAGCCTTGCTTTTGGTTGTCTGTGTGATGAGACTTCATGTTCCCAAGCTAGTGTTTTCCTTTTAGAGCAAAGTTCTGCCAGGTGAACTTTGTACTGGGGTGAACACATCCTGCTGGTAGCTGTTACTACTCTGCACTCTTCCCGTGTGTGGTATTGTGCTTAATAAATATTCTCTGCAAACATTAAACACTGCAAAATGAGATTTAGGTTTTCTTTGAACAGTTCTATGTTAGCACAGGGATGAATAACTTTATAATCTCAGCAGCAGACTTTTAAGATCATGAGTGATTAAGTAGGTATTTAACTACTTCATTGCTATTGTACCCCAGGATTGGGAATTGATTGGGGGGAAAAAAATTAAAAATTGGATATTGGAGCAAGTTTGTAGTGTATTCTAATCTTAATCTAGAGAGAAAAGGCAAATTTCTTCTAATATGAAGTTATAGTTGGGACCTAATGGGAGAATCATTTGGATAAAAGTTTAATGTTCAAACTGTAATTAGGTGATTCAGTGGTGCACCCATCACAAGGATGATCCACCTCCTCCTGAGGATGATGAGAACAAAGAGAAAAGAACAGATGACATCCCTGTGTGGGATCAGGAGTTTCTGAAAGTAGACCAAGGCACACTTTTTGAACTTATCCTGGTAAGTATGCTCAGGAAGTGCAGAGGCTGTGCTCTGCTAGTACACTTGGCAAAGCCTTGATGTTCCTTGAATTACTTCTTCGCTGGGAGGGGAAAGAGTTCTGGCAACCTGTGGCTGGTGTTCAGGGTGCTGGAACACTCGTTCACGGTGTGCTGGACACAGACTGAGCTTGCTCCTTCACTGATCTCTGTGCTACTCTGAATACAGGGTCCTGCAACAGGTTTTATTCTTGTAGCTCTTCAGTCTTGGCTGAGGGCTCGCTAGTAGAAATGGAGTTCTGGAGATCTGCAGACAAAGTAAAATCCAACTTTGATTTAAAATTTGTGTACCAGCCTTACTTGGCTAGTTAACACTTCAGTACTGAAGGTCTTGACTATCCGCAAGCTTCTAACAGCCTATTCTAAAAGAAAGAGCAGTGGTATGTTTATTTCATGACACAAGTGAATTTCCCTTCTTTGGGGAGCAGATTTAGGTACCATTACTTCAAGGTTCTAGCTATAAGCTTTTTAGAGTGGAGGTGATCTGTTTGCAGTATTCTGCAATTTCAGTGTCAGCATAACTCTGGCAGTACAACTGCAGAGGCAGAATACTGGAATGGAGGCTTTACATCTGGAAACTTTCTACAGGCTGCAAATTACTTGGACATCAAAGGTTTGCTTGATGTCACATGCAAGACAGTTGCAAACATGATCAAGGGGAAAACTCCAGAAGAAATTCGCAAGACATTCAATATCAAGAATGACTTCACTGAGGAGGAAGAAGCACAGGTACTTGATCTGGGGTTGGTTACAATTTAGCTGGGGTTTTTTGACAAGCAAATTCTGTGGCACCTCAGAGCTTAATGTGTGATGCAGCTCTCTTGTTAACATGTGTAAGTTTACTTCATCTCATAACTGGGCTGATACTGGTGCGAGACCTTTCGGTGTCTACAGTGCTTGCAACCCTTTGTTAACTGCAAAGGTCAGAATTGCTTTCCTAGCTCAGAGGTGCCAGTTAAAGAATGTAGGACTGTTTGTGGCTGCCTTAGTTTGGAGCTGTAGCAGGAGTGCTGAAGGTGTATTGATACATGTGGCTAGAAAGGTAAGATGTTTAGATTTTTGTCTTTATATAATGAGGTCATTGATCCTGGAACTTGAACAAAGTGGCAGAGCCAGGAAAGATTGGAGCAAGAGACCTCGCTTAAATACAAAGGCAGTGAATTGTACACTTGGGTTTGCCTGTGGTGCTATGTCATGAGATAAGCAATTTAGTTGTAAGTTGATCCATTTGCTTAGTGGAAAACCCCTCTGTTTCAATCTAATTTAGGCATGAGAAATAAGTTTCTTGGCTTATTTGCTAAATGGGTCAGTTTGGGAGACTGACTTCTAATCACAAACTGTTTGAAAGATTAAAACTGCTTCCAAGTTTATGCCTTCCTGCAGGAACCAGTCTTGGATGCTCATGGGAATTTACACCTCACTTTTGGAAGTCACTGTAATATTAACGCTTGAAATGTTCTTTCAGGTACGTAAAGAAAACCAGTGGTGTGAAGAGAAGTGAAGTTTTGTGCCTGACACTTGAACACTGTAAGGATTGTTCCAAATACTAGTTGCACTGCTCTGTTCATAATTGTTAATATTAGACAAATGCAGCAGCAAATGAAGTTGGTGTTAGCAGGATATTGTTCCCTTTGCATGTGTAGTGGTTTTTAGTACAAATTTAAATCCTCTTGAGGTTTTTTCTAGTGTATTTGGATGTCTTTTTACTTTACTCTGCAGTGAATAAAACTGAACCAAGTGTGGATTCTTTATGGAAAGTAGCACTTAAGGTTATCATTTTCATTACACTTCAAAACTGTTCAAGTCCAGTTGCAGTGCTAAGGATTGATTACATTGTAAATAAAACCACCTGATTTCTTCCTTAGGAAGAACAAAACACTTGTATTTACAGGGTATTGGGAGCTGCAGAAGGGAAAACTAGAATGTGTTTTGGGGAGCTAGGTTAAAGTGAAAATGTTACTGACTTATTACAAAGACATTGTGGGGAAAATTAATGTCCTTTAAGGTAACTTCCCAGATGGTTCTTGTCCTGCATTTAAACAAAACGAGAAGAACAAAAACAAAGGAAAAAGTATTTGACCACTTGTCCTGTTAGTCTTGTCTTAGGCTAGTGAAAGGTGTGATCTAGAACTCAGCAAGCTCCAGACAGCTCAATTTGAATAGTTCAACCATGTCTTGAAGACCTGCTCTGCCTGGTAGCAGATGAAGTGTGTTGCTGTATGCACAGGATAGGTGTGTGCTTATACATGTTACTATAAAATGTGGAACCCAGATTTGACCAAAAATGACTGACATTACCAAAGTTAATATATTGACCTGTGCATGCCATTAGTGGGTTTTAGGCAATCTTAAACAACCTTTGTGATGTAACTCTTTAAAACACGGCTCAGTGTGCCCACAGGAAATTTTAATGCCTCTGTACATGATACTTCATCTTAGAGAGACTTGATTGTTGCATACAAAGTTAACTTCTTTGGACAAAGCCACTTGCAACTAGTTAAAGTAACTGGTTTTCTGATTTTTTTTTTTTTTAATTTTTTATTTTTTATTTTACTGTTCCCTTATAGGGAGTAGGGGTTGGTTTTGTGGTAGATCTTTGAGGTGTGCTCTTAGCTTGTATTGCATTCCATTCTCTGTATAAACCGTAGAGTAGAATGAACCTTAATAAACATACTTATCTCACGTAACAGCAGTGTTTCACTTCTGAATTAATAAAGGGCTTTTAAACTTGCTTTGCAAATGGTTCCAGTTATTTGAAACTAGACAATCTTACTATCACTGAAGTGTAAAATAGCCTTGGGGCAGTGGTTGAGATAAAAACAGATACATAGATTTTGACTAATGCAAGCCCTTAGTCAGTGGGCAGCTTCTCAAAAGAAGCTGAAAGCAACTTGACCTGGATTCTTACAGGAAATAAACTCATTGGAAGTCAGTGCTCCAGAATGCTCCAACTTTTCCTTGGAGTATTGTTTCTGTATCAAAACCTTTGCCCTATTTGTGCGGTGCTGGAAGCCCATAGAAATTCCTTTAGGTGCCTGTCACTGAACTGGGATCCATGTTTGTCAGCAACCAGTCTCACAGGGTACTTTGTTGTGCTGCAATGAAGAGACAGAGGTGTAGTTTTGTCTTCATTATCTTTTCTGCTTTGTTTGCCATGCCTGCCTTAAGGGCCCCTGTTGTAAGAGTTGTTACAGCAGCTTGCCTAGAACCTAACCTTGAGTGGTCAAATACTGCCGAAGCTCCTGGCTGCTGATACTGGTCTAAGTGTGGAGGTACAGCGCAGAAGCATGTAGGAAGGGCTAGTCTGGTGCTCCAGGTATTAGAGATTTGACAGACTTAATATCCTTAGGATTCCCTGCAACTCATTTTCTCTAATTGAAATTCCCCTCTAGGGCTGTCTTGGATTTCATCCAGCCTCAAATTCTGTAGCTGACTGTCATGTCAGTGTGAGAAAACTTTTTTTT
>VWZE01023208.1:71530-85886 GCA_013396675.1 Eubucco bourcierii
CAAGTGCTGGTCCTACCACCACAAACAGCTTTGTCCCTCCAGCCAACCCAGGAGCTGCTGCTGCTTCTCCGTGGGGAACAGGAGACCATGGGCACCCCTGCTGTGCCAGTGCCCTGCAGCCCCCTCCCAGAAAAGCCCCCATTGTAGATGCAGAATCAAGCCAGCTCTGTCAAAATGGAAGTGCAGGTTCTTCTCTGCTCACACCTCAGGGATCAGTTTGGCATTGATGGCTGCAGCAGCACCCCTCAGTTACAGCCAGACTTGGGGAAGATCAGGGCTGGAGCTTCCCTGCTCTCACTTGGACACAGGGAACAATTTTCTGTGGGAACACAGGATCCCAGTCCTCAGCATGATTCAGGGTCCTCTGCACTGGTTAGTTTTTATTGGTGAGAACCACCACTGTTTGCACCATGGTTGAGCAGCTCTGCTCAGCAGCCACTGCCTGCTTTGGGGCACTGCTTTTTCCTTTTCTTCAGTCTGGAAAGTTGTTTTTTTTTTCCCCTAACAGCAGGGCTGAGCTCTTGAGCAAGCAGAGCTGCTGTCTGTGTTTACACAGGTTTGCACCTGAACTCTTGGAACGTAGTGTGCTTGACTTCATCAGGATCCTCTGACAATGATCAGTAAGGGTGGGATCAGCACCCTTGAGGGCTCTGCAGCCCATGGTGTCCAGTCCCATGATTTAAAGCTGATAAATGAGTTGTTACCACAAAGCCAACAGAGATCAGCAGGCTGCAGGTGCTCACTCAACCCATCTCAACCATCCCACCATCAGTTTCTCCTCCCATATCTCTGCTCCATGCTCTGCTCCCACTGGGCTGGTATCTCAGCTGGGTGCAAGATGCACAAAGTGGTGGACTTCCATGAGATTATAGACTCACAGAACCATGTTGCTTGGAAGAGACCTTTAAGATCAGAGTCCAACCATTAACCCAGCAGTGCCAGGCCACCACTAAACCACATCCCTCAGCACCACAGCAAGAGGAACTTGAAACCATTCCAGAGATGGAGACTCCACCACTGCCCTGGGCAGCCTGTTCTACGGTTCAATAACCCTTTTGGAGAAGAAATCGTTCCTGATGTCCAACCTAAACCTCTTCTGGTGCAACCTGAGGCCATTTCCTTACATTTCCCAAGACTATCCACATAATTTAAAAGATCCTCTTCCTTTCTACTTGTATTTGTTTGGACAATAACTGAAGAAGAGGTTGTGGTAGCTGGGGAGCTGTAACCTTTCTGCTACAGATAGGCACTGAGCCAAGAGGATACTCCAAGCACTCCTGAGATGTGAGTTCCTACACCTATTATGTCCTCAGGAATGGCATTCCCAGGGACAGGCAGGCTGTTTGGTCAACGCCAGTTTTCAGCCCACCCCTGGGTCATTCCTGGCCCTGACAGAGAGAGGGGTCCAAGCCACCACAGCCACTCACGTAGTTGTCTCTGGCAGACCAGCCTGGGTAGAGCTGCATGTGGAGCTGCCGTTCCTTGCGAGCCAGTTCGTAGTACTTGGCCTGCTCCTCTCGGGACAGTGCGTGCCACTGCAAGGACAAGTTAGGTGGTGAGGTATGGCCCTGCTGTCCCCTCCAAGCCCATCCCACTGCAGCAGCCCCACACTGGGGCACAGAGAACCACAGACCTCTTGAGGGTAGAAGAGAACTGTGAGATCACTCACCTAGAGTTCACAGTCCCACCACTGCTGCTAAGCTGTTACCACTAAAACATGTCTCTCAGCACCACACGCACGCATCTTTCATACACCTCCATGGATGAGGACTCCACCACCTCCCTGGGAAACCTGTTCTGGTGCCCTTTTGTGAAGGAGTTTTTCCCAATGTCCTCTGGCTCCCCATGTTTAATCACAGGATTGCTACGTTTGGAAAGACTGTCGAGATCACCAAGGCCAAGCACCACTCCAATGCCACCATGCCTGCTAAGCCACGTCCCAGAGTGCCAGTTAAAGGCATCTGAAAGCAGATGCTTGTTACATGGTTAAGAGTGGGGACAATGGCACTGAGTCCTGCATGTCCTTACCCTCCTGCCCAGGATCTGGTTGATAGCAGCACTCTCCTTCAGGGTGCACTCGGCAATGACTTTTGCCCGCATTTCTTTCATATACAACATGAAAGCATTCAGAGGCTTCTTGATAGTGGGCTTCTTGGCTTCCTTCTCTCTCTTTGGTTCTGGTTGAGGTTTCCTTGATGGGACCAAAAGAGGAGCTGTCAGCATCAAAGCCACCCTCTAGCTCGGCTGCCTGGTGGCGCCGAGCCTCGCAAAAGACCTGACATCAAACCCACCCAGTGGGTGGAGGCGCCGAGGTCTGCAACTCTGATGTGCACACCACTGCTGTGTTCATCCATCCTCCCCCTGCCCAGTGCAAGCAGCAAGAGGGAGATGTGAAAGGGAAGTGCTCTGGCTGCTGCGACTTACATGTTCCGCTCGTAGTGATCCATCTCTTGCTTGCCAGAGTGGGGCACGATGGCAGGGTGCGGGATGCCTGTGGTGTGCACGCCAGAGCCCAGCATCAGTGGGTGAGTGAACCTGCAACAGAGAGCGCATGAGCCACGCCGGGAGGGCTGGGGCTGCTGGGGCGGCCGGAGTGGCGTCACACCGGGTGGCACTGGGACGTGGCAGAAGCAGACGACAAGCAGAGGACACGGAAAGCAAACCCGATGTGCTGCGAGGCTGAGTGACCGCCTCTAAGTCACCCCCGCCAGTCTGGCAGCAGGCACAACTGGTTGAGCCACGGACACATAGGTGGAAGAGGTGCAGGTGCTGCTGTGAGGAATGCAACCTGCGGCAGCAGCTAGCCCCACCAAGATCAAGGATGCTTTCAACCAGAGCTTCAGCTACTCAGACTTCTGTTGTTGTAATACCTTATTAGTGCTGTGGAAAGGAACAACAACCTCCAGCCAGGCTTTGGATGGGAGAGATTAGGACCACCCCACACCTTTCTTTTAACAGAAACAGCTTAAGTCTGAACACGAACCCAGTTGCAACTCTAGGAGGTGCACCTTGCCTAAGCAATGCTCTCCACCAACACAGGATGAGATCACCAGAGGTCTCGCTGGCTTTCAGGCTTCATTAGTTTGCTCTCTCAAGTCTCAGAGGGGAAAGCCAGCGCAGTCAGCTTTGCCAAGCCTGCCACTTTATGACTGCAGCTTGAGATGGCAGAATTGCCCATGGGAGATGAACTGTTCATTAGATATGCTGGCATGGAAAGAAAAGCTGTTTAATTGAATCCACCAGCACAGGCTGATCCTTATCTGACCAGGTGTACTGCTGCAAAATCCACCCCAAAATCCTGCAAGCAGGAGCTCCCGTGCTGGGCTCCAGGAGACTGCTGGACCTCTGTCGGGAACCATAAGCTTCTTTCTTTCTCACCTTTGAGGCTAGGAAAAGTGACGCCTCGTGCGAGGAGGGCTGGCAGAGCTCCCTCATCTCTGCTGCTGCACTAAGGGCTTGCATGGACAGAGGGTTGCATGGACAGAGGGTGGCATGGACGGAGGGTGGCATGGACAGAGGGTTGCATGGGTAGAGGGTGGTATGGATGGAGGGTGGTATGGATCAAAGGCTGCATGGATGGATTGCTACATGAATGGAAGGCTGCATGGGTGGAGGGCTGCATGGATGGAGGGCTGCATGGATAAAGGGTTGCATGGATCGAGGGTTCCGTGGATCCAGGATTGCAGGTTTTTGCACAGTTAAGGGCTTGCATGGTTTTCCTGTAGGAATCCTCTGCTAAAGGCTCTTCAGGACAACACAAAGCAGAAGCAGAAGCTGGTGTGTGAGCACACACTGTGTACTGACATCCCCACAGCACTGCCATCCTCCCTGGAGCCACCATCTTTTCTGAAGGGCTCTGTGACTTCTGTCCACAGCAGATGTATTTTACTCACTGTGACATCACTGGGGTCTGGGTTTATTCAGAGAGGCCAAGTTTAATCCTGAGTGACCAAAAACTTGCAGTGCAAATGATTTTGGGACTGGGATACGTGGCTCAACCCCCTTGATATCTAAAGCTGGTTGTGCCACAGGGCCAGTTCCTTGTGGAGGGAAGCAGGACAATGATGTGGTCAGTTCCTGCTGACTCCTTCCCACCTGCAGGGTCTGTCCCCACATTGCCCAGAGATGGGACAGGGGAGGCAAAAGCTATTCTTACATCTCTGAGAGCTGCGCTGTGCTGGTGGGCATCAGCAAACCCCTGCCTGCTGTCTGTCCTGCGTTTAAAGCTAAGACCAAGTAGACCAGATCAGCCTCTTCAGAGCGAAACCCAGTGGGAGTGGCGGCAGGGATGTATTCAGGAGCAAAGTGCTGAGTGATGGATTTCACCCTCCTTTCCCAATGCTGAGCTGAAGCCAGGGCTTTCTGGCTTGGTTTTGACTTCTGCTGGTTAAACCCCATTGTTGTGCACCCTCCTGGGACGCTCCATGTTCCCCAGAGCACCCTTTGGACCAGAACACTGCCTAAAAAGCACTTTCTTCCCTTGGCCACCCTGGGGAAGGACCAGGTGGCTGTGGTCTGCTGCAAGCTCCCAGCACACAAAGTGCAAGCTGCAGGACCAGCGGAGCTGCTGCCCTGTCTCACAGCTGATACTCACCTGGAGAAAGAAGCCCCAGCAGAAAGCGCTGACGAGTACGGCTGCCTAAATCCACATGACGGGAGCGGATAGACAGACTGGCTCTGCCTGGGAGCAGGAAGAAAGAGGCTATAAAGCATACACAGCCATAGGGCGTTTCCTAAAGATCCCCTTCGCTAAGGGGATTTCTGCCTGGGGAGAAGTTTGAGCTGTTCCCTGGGCTCACAGGGCTTTATAGGAATTTAATTGGTCTCCCTGCAAAGGCTGGATCCAACTCTGACCCCTGCTTCATTCCCAGTGTTGTGGCAGGCTTGCAAAAGGTCTGCTGAAATGTTAGGAGAGCAGTTGCTGTACCCAAGAAGTTGCCTACAAGAGCACAGTTTGACCAAAAGACCCTGAAATCCTGGTCAGAGTCTCTGTGCGGTGCATATGAGACTGCAGAGTTGCAAGCTGCACCAGCAGGATGTCTAAGCATGGGAACCTCCCCAGCTCTGGCTAGAAAGCACCTACTCTGTGCTCTACCTGCCTCAGAAATGCTCTGATTGCCCCAGCACATCCTTTTAAGGACATCTGTCATTGTTAAACAAGCCAAAGCTTGGTCCTACCTTTCTTTGGAAGTTGTTTCATGTTGGGCACCAGGCCTGGACCTGGAAATTGTTTTTTGAGAGAGTAATGATATGGAAAGTTCCTTGTTCCCAGCAAGGTAAACTCCTGTTTTCATAATAGAGAGAGTTCCAAAATACCTTGCTTGCTCTAAAAACCCACCCAAAGATGCTTCCAGCCTAAAATGTCTAGACACAGAGATGTGGTGCTGAGGGACATGGTTTGGCACCAGCCCTGGTAGAGCCACAGAGTGGTTGGGCTTTTTCAACCACAATGATTCTGTGGAAAGCAAGAGATACCTGAGGAGGGCATGACAGGATGCTTAACCCCACACTGCTGCTCACGCTGTTCCAGCAGGCTGCACAGAGCTGTGACCAAGCTCAGCACCAGCTATTTTCGGCCCTAGCAAGCCAAAAACTGAGCTCTTTATCAGTAAGCGCAAAGGACAAGGAACCATCCCAGATGCCAGGGATTTTTCAGGGCTAAGGGTGGTTTCTGCCTTAAAGAGGAATAACGAGTCAGGCCCCTGGGCTGTGCCAGGAGACAGAAGGAAGCTTCTTTTGCTGCTATGTCTTGGCTTGATGGAAATCTGCAGGATCTGTCAGGAGGAAAAGCAGCCGAGGCGGCAGGGCTCTGTTTACATCCTGACAGGCAGGAGCCCTCTCCCACTGCTCAGATGTTGGTGGGTATAAACAGACCAACAGACAGCCAAATGCTGCCGTGCATCGGGAACCCAAACAGCCTTTGAAGTTCAAGGAAGCTGCCTCAGGGCCCAGAAAACATTTGGAGCTAATCCAGGAGTGACACCAGCTACAGGAGATACTGGGAGAGAGAAAAAGCTGGGCACTCATGGCTTCATTCAGAGGTCCTCTTGTGCAAATCAATGCAAGGGCACAACCAATGCAAGTGCACAATCAGTGCAGCTGCACAACCAATGTAGGTACACAACCAATGCAAGTGCACAACCAGTGCAGCTGTACAACCAATGCAAGTGCACAACCAATGCAAGTGCACAACCAGTGCAGCTGTACAACCAATGCAAGTGCACAACCAATGCAAGTGCACAATCAGTGCAGCTGTACAACCAATGCAAGTGCACAACCAATGCAAGTGCACAACCAATGCAAGTGCACAATCAGTGCAGCTGCACAACCAGTGCAAGTGCACAACCAATGCAAGTGCACAATCTGTGCAGCTGCACAACCAATTGTGCTGGTTTGAGGCTAATTAGAATATTTTAATAGAGAAAATTACACTCTAGGCTGTGAAAGGAAAACATCATGATGTCTACTTCACTCATACACTTGCTAAGAAATTGTTTGGGAACACTAACCAAAACATATAGATAAGTCAGTCTCTGTCTGTCACTAGCTGGAGCAGGAGCTGCTGGGGNCCTCCTGGGGTCTCTGATTTCTGGGAGGGGAGTTGTGTTGCTGTATTACCTTTAACTTGCATATTTCTGTAACTATTCCTGTCTACAGTGTATATCTCTGCTTGTACATTGTGCTGAGCTGTAAATAGAGCTTCATCTCTTAACTTCCAGCCGGCTGAGTTCTAGTCTGGGTCATTTTACAAAGTGTGGTGGGGCAGGGAACTCCCAAACCATCACACCAATGCAGGTGCACAACCAATGCCAAGTGCACAATCAGTGCAGTTGCACAACCAGTACAAGTGCACAACCAATGAAAGCGCATAACCAGTGCAAGCGCACAACCAATGCAAGTGCACAGTCAGTGTAGCTGTACAACCAGCACAAGTGCACAACCAATAAAAGCACAACCAGTGCATGCAACTGCTAAATTGATCCCTGATGTTGGGAATTGCAGCCTGTACCACCTGGTGATGGGTGACTTGGCACAAAGCAGTGGATGGGCAGGGAGGGGCTGCCCTGTTGATGTCACTGCTCAGGTGAGTGGCACGGTTGGCAGGGTCCCAGCTGCATCTGCTGCCAGACTCCCATAAGCAAAACTCACTCGACTGGAGTCTTGGAGGCTTTCATCCAACTATAGTCCCAGCTAATTACAGAGAATGATTGCAGCTCCTCCTTCCGAAATGCTCGGTGAGAACAAAGCCTGCTTCTGCCCAGTTGCTTCCTGTATGCGGCTGCTCTGGCTCCCTGGCATCTACACTGGCCGGAATGACCACCCCCAGCACATGGTCGCTGTGCCCTGCACTGGGGTCAATGCCGATGAGTTTTGGTGCTTCTGCACCCACTTGCACCAACATGCTGAGCCTTTGCTGAGGACTGAGCATTTCGGGAGTGGCTTTGGGGTTTCTTCCACAAATTTTGGGCAGGATGAGCAAAGGCTGTGCTACAGACACAGGCACTTCAAGGTGCTTCTCTCCACTGGCTGAAAGTTTGTTGTTCTCCCATATCTGCTCTATGAGTCACTAATGAACACATCTGATGAGGCTGCTTGAGGATGCCAAAGCTAGCAGATGCTAGAGCAGCTCTCAGGGCAAAGATCCTTCTGCCACCAACCACCACCAAAATTTCTATACAAACTAGATTTCTTCCCTCCACACATCCAGGGTTGTCCTTAACAGCATCCCACCCCAAAAAGGGGACCTTGCACTTGGCAAGCAGGCTCCCTTCTCATCTCCAATGATGGCTTTCATGTTACAGCACAGCCACCCCACTATTTCTTTTTCCTGAGGATGAATCGTATCAGTGAGGAGTTAAATCATCACCCAAGAGTAGAAGATTTATCACAGAAGGCAAAATGTAATCTCTTTAAGTCAGACTGTATGAAAGGCATCAGCCTCTCTTTCCTGGTGGTCAGATATCTGGAATGCGAAATTCATAAACACCACAAAAGGAAAAGTGAATATTTTACTTTAAATATGTTTGGTCTCTTCTGTTTTGCAACACAAAATTCTTGTACCAGGAGATCTCCATTGGGCTTTGCTGGGGTTTGATCAACTGGGGCCACAGGAGACCTGGTTTCTTGCTTCTGTGACTGCCCTCCTTGCTCTCTGCCCCCATCCCAGTCACCAGAACCTGTGGCCTCTGCAAGGTCCCTGCCTCACCAACAAGGATTAAAAATTAACCCGAGGAGTGACAATGCCCACAGGGCACTACCTGCCAGCCCCACTCCCTCCCTGTGTCTAGTGGGAGGTGTTGCTGCCCAGGGCAGGGGGTTGGGACTGGGTATGATCTTTAAGATCCCTTCCAACTCAAGCCATTCTGTGAGTGTGAGTGACAAGAGCCAGGGGCAGTGACCAGAGAGGACACCCTGGGATATTTTTAACTGATGTGACCAGGGCTTCCCAAAGGGCTGTGCTTTGCAGGATGCCCCTGGGGCTGGTTCATGCAGCAGGGATGTTCTGGGAATGCTCCACCTCACTGTCCCTCCTTCCCCGTCCCTCCCACGGCTGGTAGGTTGGCTGCCCCTCAGCCAAGCTTGCAGCTACTGGGGTGGTTCAGCAGGGCAGGTCCCTGGTGTGATGGGTTTTGACCCTGCCTCAGACCTCAAGAAGCACCGTGGCCCCATGGGTGGCACACGGAGCCCGGTGATGCCATGCTGGTGGCACACTCAGGGAAAGCCCCAGGCGAGGGTCATAGGAAGATCTCCTCCTGGTTCCTAACTCACGCAGGAAGTTGGATGCAAATCAGGAGACAGTTTTGAACCAGGCAGGCTGTAACCCTGCACCAGTTGGGACAAAGCTTTCAGCCTCTCACAAAATCACAGAATGACAGGGCTTGGAAGGGAGCTCTGGAGATCATCTGGTTCAATCCCCTGCTTTAGCAGGGTCACCCAGTGCAGACTGCATAGGACGGCATCGAGGTGTGTTTTGAATGACTTCAGAGAAAGATTTAACCACCTCTCTGGGCAGTTTGCTCCAGTGCTCCACCACCCTTAAGGAAGTTTCTCCTCACATTCAGATGGAACTTTCTGCATTCAAGTTTGTGCCCATTAACTCTTGTCCTGTCACTGGGCACCACTGAAAAAAGACTGCCGCCATCCTCCCGACACTCATCTTTGATGTATTTATAAGCACCGATGAGATCCTCTCAGCCTTCTCCCTCTCCAGTCCTGAAAGCCCCAAGTCTCTCAGCTCTCCTTCACAAGACAGATGTTCCTAGTGCCTTTACCATCTTCGTAGCCCTTTGCTGTACCCTCTCAAGCAGTTCCCTATCCTCCTGGAACTGGGAACCTGGTTCAAGAAGGAGCAGGATCTCTTCCCAGGTCTGTTCCCCTTCTCTAGAGCACAGGTAAATCTCCCGTCCCATTACACAGCAGCAGGAGGGATGAAGCCAGGGTGAAAGCACCGTGGAGATGAGGGAGGGTGGCTACAGGCAGCAAAGTCAGTGAAGCACCCTGCAGGGAGCACCAGGAGGCCATCCCTCCACACTCAGCTTCCCATCCCTCCACACTCAGCATCCCATCCCTCCACACTCACCATCCCATTGGCGGTGTGATCTGCCCGACACCAGCCGGAGGCAGTGGGTAGAATCCGGGGATGTCTGAGGTCTGGGAAGGGCGGTGCACTCCTGGGAGGAGGGAGAAGAAGATGATTTAGACCCAGCTCTGCACTCCCTGACTGACCCAGTTATCTCCTTACCCTCAAGGTGCTCTAGTGCAGGCTCTTGTGTGCAGGGAGAAGCTGTGAGCTGGCTGCCCACGAGTGGCAGGGCGTCCCAACTGCCCTTTGTGTCACTACGGGCACAGGGCAGATTGTCTACATTGCTGCAGAACCACAGACATCTGTGTAATGGGGCGGAGAAGGCAGCTCTCCTGCACAGTCATCCTACCTGCTCCGTGCCACACAGCAACTTGCTTTAGTAAGGATCTGATGGACTCTGGACATCTCTCTACCCTTCCCATATAGCCTGTTCAGGTGCACAACTGATGGTCAAAGCCATTCCTACAACCCCTTCCCACCAGCCATTCCTGAGACCTGCCATGAGCAGCCAGCAGGGATGTTCCAGCAGGCATCACTTCCATCTTGATGTTAAACCACCTGAGTCTCCATTCAAAGCAACTGTTTTGTGGGTTCTGTGGATGCCAAGGAATGGTGGAGGTGGGTATGGTGCCAGCTGGAAATTCACCCTTTGCATGGGGAATCCCTGTGTGACCTTCAAAGACACTGGCATGGATGGCATGGCCAGAGGAGACAAACACAGCATCCATCTCTTTCTGTCTGGGCCTGGAAACAGCCTGTGGAGCCTGGAGCTGCAGCTGGCACTCAGACAGTCATGGTACTGCTGGAAAAAGCAGCTTGCAGTTCACCCCAGAACTGGAAAACTGGAGGGTAGCTGAGGCTGATATCTGCTGCAGCATCATCTGATGTTGACTGCTGATGAGCCTCAGACGAAAACTGGTGTATAGACCTTGTCCATCAGCTGTCCTGGGCAATAAATACAGTGCAGAAGTCAGTGATGAGTTGCAAGTGACCTCAGAAGTCTGGGTTGTTCTCGCAGGTGATCAATTACCAGATAGGAATAACACCAACAGATGCCAAGCATCTTGTTAGGAGTTACCTGAGCAGACAGACAGCTGAACTGAAAAGAACAAATAACCTGGTGTGGGATGCACCTGCAGCTGCACTCAGGCAGGGTGCAGCAGCCCACTGAAGGCCAAGCAGACCCAGAATCTGTGCCAGGCAGCTGCCAGTTTTGGACCTCCAGCAACATCAGCTGTGTAAGGCAGAGCACAAGTTCCTCTGGTTAGTCCAGTGGTTGGGGCACCAGACATTGACTCAGAAGATCCTGTACTTCCTTCTCTTCATGTCCTTGGGCTGCTGTGAAATGCTTTAAAGGGGTGCTGTGAGAATGACCATGATGGTGGCTCTCAGGATCCTAGAGAATCATAGAATCATTTCAGTTGGAGAAGACCTCTAGGATCATTTGGTCCAACTGTCCACCTGCCACCACTGTGGCCGTTAAACCACATCCTGAAGGGTCATGTCTATATGTTTTTTGAACTCTTCCAGGGATGGTGACTATCACCTTCCTGGGCAGCCTGTTTCAATGCTTGACCACTCTTTCAGGGAACAAATCTTTCCTAATATCCAAACTAAACCTCCCCTGGGGCAACTTGAAGCTATTTCCTCTCACTTTATTGCCCAATAACAGGGAGAAGAGACTAACCACCATCTTACTGCTGCCGCCTCTCAGGAAGCTGTAGACAGTAAAGGCAGTTGTGGTGACTAGACACTAGGTGATAATGGAGCTATTTCATCAATGAAAGCAGAGATGGGACATATCCAGAAGGAATGGGAAGAAAATCCTCATCCCATCAGTGCAGGGATGCGAGATGCACCATGGAGGCAGGTCCCAACCAAGGATGATGGTTTGACTCCCTCCATAAATGGGAACTAGGGGGTCTCTGGGATGGACAGACAGATGGACAGGGACAGACTCCCTCTGCCTCTGACGTAAATGTACAAGGGTTGACGGGACACTGATGGTGCAGGTGGGTGTGCAGCCAGAGAACAGCTTCCCAGAGCTACCCACCTGCTGCTGGGATGAATGCTTGGGAACTACTCCAGTACCATCTGGAGCCTCCATAGAAGGATATAACCAGCTCATCCACTGGGTGAGCTTCTGTCTTGCATAAGGCTTCGCAGTCTTTTTCAGGCTAATGGAAAGTCCTTGGAGGCAGCTTATGGTCAGGGACTTCTGTGCTCCGCAAGGCATTTGCAAAGGCAGTGTGGTGAAAGTGGTGGGTCATCTTCCTGGGAGACTGAGGAAGCTGCACACTTCCTCTTGAGATTCCAAAATCTCCCATAGCTGAGCTTTTAACGGGTTTATTTTTGTTAGCTCTTCTTGGGTTTCTGCTTAGTTTGTTATGCCCTGGTGGCTGACAAGTAAAGTGCTGGTTGGAAGAAAACCAGACTGTGCCTGGGTGTCTCATTACATTGAACCTAAATGCTTCCCAGCAGTGAACCTACTGAGTCCAGAATGTGGCCTCCAGGTTCAGATCATGGACAATTCAGCATGTTCTCCACCTAAGAGCACCCTGGACACTCCATCATTTTGTCAGTGATGTTAGCTTGGAGAAGCCAATGTGGCAGTTTGGATCACTCTTGAGTTTGCCCAAATCAGAACAGTTGGGTTTGTGTCTCCTTTTTTAAGTGCTGATGGGCTCTGAATCTCTTCCTGAATGCCATTTGACACAAAAGTCTGATTTTGCTTTACTTTCATGTGAAATCAAGACCAAAACAAAGTTC
The DNA here is from genome assembly GCA_013396675.1 of Eubucco bourcierii. Lineage (NCBI taxonomy): Eukaryota > Metazoa > Chordata > Aves > Piciformes > Ramphastidae > Eubucco > Eubucco bourcierii. The sequence continues at coordinate 83,883 of VWZE01023208.1, forward strand.
AGGCAATCTGAACAGATATTGGAAGATGCTGTTGCATTATGGTAGGGCTGAGAACAGTTTGATCCTACACTCCACTTGCCAGTAACCCACCAAAGATGATGGGCTGGGGTGAATTCTTCTGCACTTACCTATATTTGACAGCTGAGAGTTTAACCTCTACCTATTGCACTTTTCCTCATCACCTCACCAGCTCACTGATGTGTCCTGGACTTAGCCAGGAGCCCAAGGAGCCAAGGTGCATGCCAAGCACATAGCATGTGGCTGCGGGCAGCAGCAGCACCAGCCAGTGCTCAGACAGCAGTCCTGCTTAGTCAAAATATTTCCTGTTTCAAGCATTCATTTTCTCAAAATGACAACCTGACAACAGTCTGGGTATGAGTCAGAGGAAAGATTACTTTCCATTTTCTGTCTGATATCACTTTGCTGGCTCTAGTCTTGTCGAGCTAGAGGACATCTCATACAGAGCCGAGCACGCTCCATTGGCAGGGTTGGCAGCCTGGATACCAAACTCCTCTTTACCAGGAGTACAAAGCATTGCCAATAAGCTAAGTAAAATCCTGCTGCTCTGTACTTTTCCAATTGATTGGAATCAGGGAGGTGACAATCTTGATCTCGGTGGTCCCCAGCCTTGCCCCACTCCCACCAAGCAGGTCCCCATTGGTGCCATTACCTTGCTTCTGGTTGATGTCGGCGGGCAGGTGGGGAGAGTGGGAGCCGTGGCTGAAATGGTCGTTGCTGTAAGGGATGAGTGGGGTGAGTGGGTGGACTCCATGGGATGGTTGCACCACGGGAACTTTGTTGGACTGCAAGACACAAGGAGGTAGAGGGCTTAGAGGGTGGTGAGTTCCATGAGTAAGGAGCTTGGTATCCTTTGCACAGTCTTGTCACTGCAAGCAAGGTTGGGAATTACAAAAAGTCCCCAGTGATTCTCAAGACGAGGCAGAAAATGTTCTTGACTACTTAAATAAACACTACAGCATCCTGCAAGAAAAAACATAGAGCCATAGAATGGTTTGGGTTGGAAGAGACCTTAAAGATCATCTGGTTCCAACCCCTCTGCCATGGGGCACCTACTAGAGCAGGTTGCTTAAAGCTTCATCTAACATGGTTTTGAACCATAGCCCATAATCCATAATCCATACACCAAGCAGTGACAACAGCTGACTGCATTGGTAGGTGGAAACCAGCCCAAATCAACAAGAAGCTTTCGAAATTCAGAACTCTTTTGTTCCAGGATGGATGCTACAAGCATGTCATCCAGTGCATTGCTCTTATGTTCTAGCTCGTGCTCCCACAGGGCCTAAATCTGGACTTTCACATCCTGCACTTTCCTAACCAGGGCTCTCAAGCAGGGACAGCCTCACGGCAATGCCTCTGAAACTGTGACATGGTCACCAGCATGCCCTGAGACTGAAATCCACCTTGTTCCCAGCTCCAGCACTGGGATAAGGACCAGTGAGAGCTCAGGCAGTGCAGGGGATGCATCAACACCCAACTCAGCAAGGAAAGATCCCTCTCATCTTGCAGCTATTCCTGGTTGCATGTGGCAAGGCCATCAGAGCCCAGCACCTTTTCTGGAAGGTGCTTTTCTGTAAAGACTTCTGCATGTTGGAGCAGAGTGAGGGCACCCTCCTCAGAAGAGCCTGAGGAAAGCAGAGGCACTGGTTGTTGGCTGTAGCCTTCTTGCCACCCATGCCCCAGCCTGCTCACTACGTGCCTGGTTTCGCCCCTGGCTGCCTTGAAACCGAAAAATCACTTTGCCTTGGTGCTGAAATGTTAGGATTTGTCACAGATAAATCCAGAAAGAGAAACAGGACTGAGTGTGCTCCAAAATGGAAAATAAGAACAGACCAGGCAAGACAGTTCTGCAGGGGCATTCTAGAATCACAGAATCATAGAATGGTAAGGTTGGAAGGGACCTCAAGGATCATCTAGTTCCAACCCCCTGCCATAGGCAGGGACACCTCCCACTAGCACAGGTCACTCAAGGCCTCATCCAACCTG
>VWZE01023208.1:86599-104922 GCA_013396675.1 Eubucco bourcierii
TCCAGGTGGACATTGTGCCCTTGATCACCACTCTCTGTGTGCCACCATCCAGCCAATTCCTTACCCAGCAGTGCTCCATCCATCAAGTCCATGTTTTTGCAGCTTGGTGACCAGGATGTCATGTGGGACAGAGTCAAATGCCTTACTCAGGTCCAGGTAGATGACATCAGCTGCCCTTCCTTTGTCCACTGTCGCTGTGACTTCATAATAAAAAGCCACTAAATTTGTCAGGCAAGATCTGCCCTTGGTGCAGCCATTGCTGGTTCCCACCAATCACCTCTGCTTTGTTTTCCATTTGCCTTAGCAGGACTTTCAGCAGGATCTGCTCCATGATCTTGCCAGGCACAGAGGTGAGGCTGACTGCTCTGTAGTTCCCAGGGTCATCCTTTTTTCCTTTTTTTGGGTGTTATGTTTGCCCTCCTCCAGTCAGCAGGAACTTCACCACTCTGCCATCACCTTTCAAATATGATGCACAGTGGATAGAAGCTGGCTATCAGTACCCAGGCCTCCTCTGTTCCATCAAGATTTCTAGGGATGATTTGCTACATGGCTTTTGACAAGTCATTTACAGTCTCTCTCTGGGCTTGATTCACTGCTACCTTCCACTTTGGTAATGGTTTTACTCAGGCAGAGTGAGCACAAAATGCTGGGTTTGGTGGTGGTGGCACAGCCAGAGTTGACAGCTCTAGAGGACCAATCCTGGACCTCTTCCTGCCACTCTGAGCTGCTGGCACAGCAGCCCAAGAGCCCTGGGGAAGTCCTGCATTTTGCATCTCTGCTCTAAAGGAAGAAACCCATTGAGCAGAAAAGAAAACAAGGAAAACAGACCAATGGAGATGCTGCACCGTATGTGTCTTCCTCAGAGAGGTTTGATCATGCAAATAACGCCCAGGAGACACTCTGGTTTGCAGCTCAGAGTGAAGGGAATCTCTAATTCCTGCTGCTTACCAAATGTAGGCTTACTGTGCACAGCAGGAAACGCAACCCCCCTCCCCAGCACAGGCTGCTGTGGCACAGGCAGTAGGGTCACAGACTACGTGGTGTTCCCATTGAGAGTGGTGCTGGGCTGGTTTCTGCTCACCTGAACATGCTTGGAGCTGTGCGAGTTTGCTGTCCTTGCCCATGACATGATGTGAAACACAGCTTTTCAGAGACAGTTCCAGCATTCATTCTGGCTTATTTCAGAGCCAGAAAAGCCTCAGTTAGGGACATGCCATGCTACAAGTACATTTTAAGACACTGGAGCAGAACAAGCTCGATACTGAGCTGTTTTGAAAACCTCAGTTGAAGCATTTCTGCTGTTCAAAGTGGGGCAGCTCTTTCCTTGCCATCGTCATTATGCCTGATCCAAAGCACAGTACAATCTGCCAGCCAGCCTCACTGCTCCACCAGTGCCAACAACCTTTGGAGCAACAACAGAAGACACAGACACTACAAAGGTAGTCAAGCACTCCCAGTGCTGATCCACGACACACCAAGCACAGAGCACGTGTGGTTACAGCAAAGAACTGGTTGCCCTTCATCCCCATCAAACCAGGGTGTGACAACTTGGTGCTACAACAGGTTGCAGCTCTGTTACTCAGATTTTCCACCAGTTCAGATGGGAAATGAGGTGTTGCACGAGGAAGAAGAGCTGGCCTTCCTCATGTCCCTTCTACACTTGCACTTGCTTTGCTGTGACTTTTCTCTTACTTTTAAAAGTCATTAAAAGCTGGTGGGGAAGGATGCTTAGAAGGGAGGTAAAACAAAAGTTCCTGCAAGAGACTGTTCATCCCTCTCTTGTTTTCTCCAGTTAGGATTTTATTGCAGGAACTCTTTTCCCAAATTGAACTGATCAAGGGAAGAAGGAAATATGGCACAAAGATCTGGAAAATCAGAAAATACTCTGGAGTTGGTTCCAGTTTAAACAGCACAGCTGCTAATGGCCATGGTCCATGACCTTGTCTAAACTCCTAGTCTTCACCTGATGTGCTGTGGTTGCCACACCCACCTTAGCTGTGAAATCACACAAATATATGTGCCTCTTTTTCACAAGGTCTAAACTTGGTTTCTGAAATCACCTGCAGCACATGCACCTTGAAGAGACTGTAAATGTTCTCTGCCAGATGGACTGATTTAATGTGAGGGCAGTTGATTTGGTGTCTTCTCAGCAGGTGCCCAGGGAGGATGCAGTGAGATGCACTGTGGTTTGGTGAAGCAACTCATTGTGTCTCCGCCTCAAAGTCCTGTTCCAGCACAGCTCAGAGCAGCAGTGCCAGAGCTGCTGGCCACTGACCCATTCACCCAAAGCAAAGCAGCTGGGGCCCAGCATCATGGCCCCAAGCCCAAATCATTTCCATTCCTTGGGCAGCCACGGGAGGACACAGAAGGGCTCTGGGGATAGCTTTGTCTCACCTCTCCCAGCACTGTCCTTTGAGGGCAGGTTGGAGAATTAGCTGTGCAACCACAACCTCGCTACAGAAATGAAGAGTTGCTTTTACAGCAGCCCCAGAAAGGTATTTCCAGAGAGGATGGCACAGCAGAACGTGTTCTGCAAGCCCAGACAGCCTTTTTCCCTATTAAATTTGCTAAAGCACAGCTCTCCTGAGTGCCCACCAGCAAGTGATATTCAGTTGGGTCCCTGTGTACCACTCAGTGTTGGGCAGGCACTGATGCTGCAGTCCAGCACTCTGCCAGCATTAATCAGCCCCCACCAGCCCCACTGAAAATAATGAAAAATAAAACTGACTATGAGGTGAGAAGCTCCCACTTTGGAGGCAAGAAGTGACTTTAATAGCTAGAGGTAATTGGATGAGCAAAGAGAAAACACAGTTGCAGTAATTATTAAGAAGGACTAATTGCTGGCAAAGCAAAATGAAGAGACCTCCCTGCTCATGCATGGTGTCTGACTGACAGGCTTAAGGCTGGCTAGAAAATGCTCCTCTTGCTGAGCACAACCAGACCGAGCAGGTCTGGAGCATGGATCACCTTTGTGATGGAGGTTAATTCTGTCCAGCTCCAGGGTGCCTGATCAGGCCCTAACCCTTCACTTTCACTCCATTCCCACACTGGGCCACTCATTACAAGGACATCAAGGTGCTGGAGTGGGTCCAGAGAAGGGAAACAAAGCTTGTGAAAGTTCTGGAGAACAGGTTCTTGAGAAGAATGACTGAGGAGCTGGGGTTGCTTAGTCTGGAGAAAAGAAGGCTGAGGGGAGGCTTCTGGTGCACTACAAACTCCCTGAAAAGAGGTTGGAACCATGTGGGGGTCAATCTGTTCTCCCAAGAAACAAGAACAAAAGGATTCAAGTTGTATCAGTGAAGGTTTAGGTAGGGCATAAGGAGAAATTTCTTCCCCAAAAGGGTCGTCAAGCCCTGGGCCAGGCTCCCCAGGGCAGTGGTGGAATCAACCCCTGCAGGGATTGAAGCACCACACAGATGTGGTGCTGAGGAACATGGTTTAGTGGTGTCTTGGCACTGATGGGCTAACAGTTGGACTTGAAGGTCTCTGGATGAGTTGATCTTGAAGGTCTCTGGATGAGTTCCAACCCAAACCATTCCAAGAATTGTCCACCCTGGCAGCCCTTCCATGGAGGCAGAGAAATTTGCAGGGAGAGGAAATCTCCAGACCCCCTCTGCAATGCCCAGAGCCAGGCATTGCAGGACAGGTTAGTCACCTCAGTTTCAAACTGTCCCACACTGATGGCCCCAAAGAGACTGAAATGAAAAGCCAGGGACAGCTTGGTGGTGGCCAGCCTGGGGAGAGGGGCCTAGCCAAGGGACTATGGTTGTGCCATGTTGGCGGCTGCCACCACCAAGGCAGAGGGAGATTTTGGCAACCCAAGAACCCTGTACCACTCACTCTGTCATGTGTCCAGCTGCTGAGAGCAGCCCCCCAGGGTTCGTCCTGGCTCAGAGCTGGGAGAGGAATGGGTCAAGGTCCAAGAACATTTCCATGCTCTGTCCTGCCTGGGTGTCTCCAGGATGGAAACCCTAGATGCAGCACATGTGCTGCAGGCTGCTGGCTGACCCCAAGCTGCCCCAAATGTGTTTACTTTGACATCGCTTCTCAGAGAGGACAAGATGAGGTGACACACCAACCATGAAAAACCAAACCACCTGCTGTTCCTGCTGTGGTGAGGAATTGATTCCTTTTTGCTGCACAATTAGTCACCACGCCACAGAGAGAAAGGTCTGAGGTCAGCCTGCTCTCAGCACATCCCACTGCTGGCAAGGTGACTGTAACAGGGATGAACCTGTGCTTTGCTCTTTACCCAATAATCAATCCCAGTCAGCAGATTGTTAGGGGCAAACTATTAGAGGCATTATTAGGTACACAGAATCATAGACTAGAATCATAAAGCTTGGAAAAGCACTCTAAGATCATCCAGTCCAACTACCAACCCAACACCACCATGCCCACTAAACCATGGCCTGAACAAGTGCCACCTCCACACATTTCTTGAACACCTCCAGAGATAGCGACTCCAACACCTCCCTGGGCAGCCTGTTCCAGTGTCTGACCACTCTTGCAGGAAGGACATTTTTCCTAATATCCAATCCATCTGCTCCTGGGAGAGCTTGAGTGCAATACTGTCACTGGGGGTGCTGTGAGACCTGAAGCCCACGACCCAAACACAGCTCTGCACAGTTGAAGGGCACCTCTAAGTTCTGATAAATCTCCCACCTCAGGGCCCCATGCTTTGTCAGCAGACACCTTTGCCCCTCTTTTTTCCATGGTGTTGCACCAGGAGTTGCTATGACTAGAGATCACCCCAGCACCTGCTGCAGATCATTTTGGGTGCTGCCTGCAAGCGCCAGGGCCAGAGCCCTTGGCAGAAGCAACTCATTTCTCATTTCAAGACACCTCTTTCTCTTTTCTCACTTTTGCTGCACTCACATCACCCCAGCCTGCTGCTGCTGCAGAAAGGAAGCAGGGAAAGTTAAAGCAACCCACGCTCAGGCTGCCCTCACCCAGCCATGCGCCCCTCCAGTAAAGCCAGATTTTGATAGCAGTAGCAGCAGCAGCATCTCCGTGGCTCAAGGCTGGATTGCCCAATGTGGGTGCAGCACAGAGGGATGGAGCTGGTCTTTACTCTCAACATCACCAAGAGCTCCTCCAGGCAGCAGGAAACAACATCTCCCATGACCAGAAGAGCCCTGCTGTCCTGTGTACCCCATCTTTGGCTGGCTCAGAACTGTCAAACCAAGGGGAAACAATAATATGCAGCTATTAATTCTTGCATTAATTCTGTATGGATAATGCAGCAAGGAGATGATGAAGTTAGGAGGGACATAGCTCATACAAATATTGCCCTTGCTCAAGTTTTCATCCAGACATTGTCCTTGCTCAGGTTTTTCTCCAATATTGCCCTGCTCAGGTTTTCCACAGGATCAGAGTTTGGTTGGCAAAGCCCTCTAAAGACCATGGAGTCCAACCGCTGGCCTAACAAACACTCCCATGGCCACTAAACCATGTCCCCAAGTGCCATGGTCATGCATTTCTTGAACACCTCCAGGGATGATGGCTCCACCACCTCTCTGGGCAGCCTGTTCCAGTGCCTGACCACCTTTTTAGCAATTTTTTTCCCCCCTAGTATCCAACCTAAACCTCCTGTGGTACAGCCTGAGGCCATTTCCTCATTTTATCACCTGGTACTACGGAGATGAGATTGACCCCAACCTGGCTCCAACCTCCTTTCAGGAAGCTGTAGAGAGTGAGAGAATCCAACCCCTCCCAGCTCCCTCAGCTGCTCCTCCTCAGCCCTGTTCCCCAGACCCTTCCCCAGCTTCCTTGCCCATCTCTGGACATGCTCCAGCACCTCCATGTTTCTTGTAGTGAGGGGTCCAAAACTGAGCTCCGTATTCAAGGTGTGGCCTCACCGGTGCCCAGGACAGAGGGACAGTCACTTCCCTATTCCTGCCCTACACAGCACTAAGGATCCAGGCCAGGATGCTGTTGGTCATCTTGGCCACCTGGGGACATACTGCCTCATCTTCAGCTGGCTGTCAGCCGGCATGCCCAGGTCATTGTCAGCTGGGCAATTCTCCAGCCTCTCCCCCACAGGCCTGTAGCCTATTTATCCAACACTGTCCTTGCTCTGCTTTTATTCAGTATTGTCCTTGCCCAGTTTTTTATCCAAATGCTGCCCTTGCTCAGGTTTTTATCCTGGACTCTACATTTTGTGGCCGATGGAGTGTGTATTCCCTCAGCTCTTCTCTTTCTCTGTGATTTCTTTCAGCTTCTTTAAAATCCAGCTCTGCTTTGAAGATTCAAAGCAGGCACTGGAGCAGCCCAAATCATTTCTGCACGCTGGAGTTTTGCCTTAGTGACAAAACTCAGCTCCCAAGATGCTGACTGTCCCCTATGACTCAGATGCGTGTCACAGCGCCAAGCATCACTCGGGTACCAGGGGACAAGCTCCCTGGCATTTAACACCTTCTGTGCCCCAGCAGCCAGAGGCTGCCTCTTTCCAGGCACGACACAGCCAAACACAGGGAAAGAACTTCAAAACCATTAAGAAGTTCTCTGTGACCTTCTGTGCTGCTGCTGGTTTCTGTTTTTAAGCGCTGATGGTTATTGTGAAGTTAAAACTGTAGGGGAATTAGCTGAGCTTTGCATCATTTACGGGCACAGGAAAAGCTGTTTCACTTTACAAATAAGAGAAAGATGTAGGTGGTTCTTCATGAAGACAGAAACAAAAAAGGCATGGAAAAATCAAGCTCAAACATCCCTCCAAAGGCTGCTTTCTTACGGGGGCAGAGGTAAGTGTGAAGGCAGCTATGCCCCATAACAGAGGAGAAAGCCTCTGAGAAATGAACTTTGGCATCAGTGCCCTCATGTTTACAATGAGATTTGGCTAAAGAGCCACCTCACTCCAGAAGCCTTCTCAACCATGCAGGAAGCTCCCTGGCTTGCCTTGCTTGGGAAACACTGCTGCTGTGATGCTAAGCAGAGCTTTGTGTGAAAGAGTGGTCAGGTACTGGGTCAGGCTGCTCAGGGAGGTGGTGGAGTCATCGCCCTGGAGGTGTTCAAGAAACCTGTGGCCATGGCACTCTGGGACACGGTTTAATGGTCTGGTGGTCCTAGACTGATGGTTGGACTGGATTACCTTAAAGGGTTTTTCCAAGCAAAAGAATTCTCTGATTCTTTGGTGCTCTATCTGCTCAGGAGGAACAAAAACATCCTCTAGTCTCAGTGTGCTGGCTGCCACAAAGGGCAACAGTGACATTTGGCTTCATGGAAACCAGTGCTGGGGTAACATAAGTCAGGGGTTTCACCACATCCCTCTGCTCCAGCTATCTGCTCCCCAGCACTGGGGCAATATAACCCTGGAGCTGCATCATCAACTCCCTGCTGCCCTACAACATCTGGTCATTGACTCTCTTGTCTTCTGGGCATCAGAGGAGAAAACTCTCTCCACTTGGTCGTTCTGTGAAACTGAACCAAAAGCCACAAAGCCTGGAGTTCTTGGTAACTCTTGAGCCGTCAAACAAGGAGACTCCTCCTGGATCCACCTTTATTTCACAGCTTCTCAAAGACCAGGGGTTGGTCAGATACCCATAATTAATCAGGAAAATGTCCAAGAGGGGAAGGCAGGAAAAAACCTATAAGTGTGCCACAGAGCGAAGGCTCCCCCTTTGGCAAGGTTCCAAACAGAGCAGATGTGACCATCCCCTGGGCAGCAGCAGAGTGCTCTGCCAGCTCAGTTGCAGATTTTCCTTCTATTTAAAACAAAACCAAAACCAGCCCAGGTACCTGAAAGGGCACAGGGGGGTTCATGATAACACCCAAAATCTCTGCTGTGATTTTAGGCATTTCCATTCTCCAGATATCAGAGAGGGTGAAACCTACCCCTTCGTGCTGCAGCAGTGCCAAGGGGCATGGCCACCATGAGCGACACTGTCCTGCTGGTGTCATCACAGTGTCTGGACAGGAGATCTGTCACAGGACTTTTGTCCCTATCTCTAGGCTTGAGATGGGACAGATGCCAGCCCCCTCCTGGCAGGGACTATACTCCTCGACATTTGGGGGTTTTTTTGTGTTTGTTTGTTTTGTGTTTATAGAATCATAGAATGGTAAGGTTGGAAGGGACCTCAAGGATCATCCAGTTCCAACCCCCTGCCATAGGCAGGAACACCTCCCACTAGTACAGGTCATCCAAGGCCTCGTCCAACCCGGCCTCGAGCACCTCCAGGGAGGGATTTTTATATTTTTTTTGCTTGTTTGTTTTTGTTTGTTCTTTTTGTTCTACTTTTTAAATTTAATTTTATTTATTTTATCTTATTCTATGATATTTTAAAAAAATATTTTTTTTTCTATTGTGTTCTGTAAAGCCCTGGACTAGGCTGCCCAGGGCAGTGGTGGAGTCTCCATCCCTGGAGGTGTTTAAAAGCTGTGTATGATGTGGTGCTGGCTGACATGGTTTAGTGGTGACCTGGCAGCGCTGGTTTGATGGTTGGACCTGATGACCTTAAAGTTCTCTTCTAATCAAAACAATTATCAGTTGGACTTGATGATCTTTTCCAGCCCAAATGATTCCATGATTCTGTTGTATTTCTTTTCAACCTGCTCAGCCTCAGGTAGAACATCAATGAAAAAAAGAACACAAATCAGAAGTGTCTCACCCCACCTGACAGACTTAGTGACTCTGCTGTGAACAAGAGAGGACTATAATAATGACAATAACAAGGACACTGCTGTTGTGCTTCTTCCCATGACCTGTGATCATGCTCTCACAGCAGTGTCAGGCGACACCAAGAGAAGATCTTTCCACGTGCTGGAGGTGGCCAAGCCCAAGTACAAGCCAGCAGCACTTAACAGGGAAGAGGACGCAGCCAGGGATGGTAACTTGTACCAGGTATCTCTGTTCTTGGGCATGCACTTCCCTGCTAGGGTGGAGTCCTTGGACATTTATACGGATGTCAAGAGCACTTCCAACATGGACGGCCATGACCGAACGAGCCGTGGCTGCTCCCAGTCTCTGGGGTCTCTCTCAGATCTTCCCACAGCAGCACTGCTGGGACAGAGTGGAGATGGCCAGCTTTGCCTTGGGACGTCACTCTCACCCTAACATTCATTCTTCCAACCAGCTGTGGGGCAAGGGCCGCAGTGAGGGACATCCCTTGCCACCGGGAGCCCCAAAACCCATTGGAGGCCATTGGCCAGGACTGGGGAGAGCTGCCCTGTGCCCAGACCAGAGCCATCCCTGCCTTGTCCTAATCTGTGCTCACACTCATTTCCCAGATTCCCTGCTCCTCGTCTCTCTGGAGGACACAAGGGGAAGCTAATCCCACCCGAGCTGGGGTTGCTGCACTGGCACCCTGCAGTTGTAAGGAGGCAGCAGCTCTCCTGCCTGCCGGCTGCCAAGGGTGACATGTTTGCACAGAACGCTACAGCCACTAATCCCAGATGATACCCTGGGTCCGCCTGGGAGAAATCCTAATTTTCTTGATAGAAGGAATTAGTTCCTCTAATGCTTAATACCCTTCCCCCCACCCTCCCTTCTGAAAGCAAGCGAGTGTTATTGTGCAGAGAGGAATAAACATTTTAATTAAAAGGTGGAACTTATCTCCCACTCAGAGTCGAACCAGCCCCCACTGAGTCCAGCTCTCCCCTCTGGATCTGGCTCTGATGTCCTAATGCAATGGCTGCATTAAAACCTGCCCTTGCTGGATTTGCATCTCATTAGAGAGCAAGGGAAACAGAGGGAATTGCATGGTTTTCTCCTCTGCCCATCTGATGGTTTCTTCCAGATTAAGAAGAGTCGATTTTCTTTCATGACTGTACAAATGCATTAAATATTATTGAATCTTTTTTGTTGTTTGTTCCTGGGGGGGAGGGAAGCAGACAGACTGAAGATCCAAACTTACACGAATGGTAATGAACACCTCCTATCGTGGGAAGCAAATATCATTGTAATTAGGATTAGAAAGGTGTCCTAATTAATCTCGTTCTGTCACCTCACTTCTAAGTTCCTTGAATGTTACATCCAATAAGATGTAGACCAAGAAGCAGCTTAAAGGCTTCTCAGGTAATCCCTGCAGACAGAGGTGAGGAGCTGCTGTGCCCATCGGTGGCAGGGGGTGAAGGGTCCTTGAGCTTCCTGCATGAGATTTAGGACTGAGTGGTCTAATCCCAGCATGTGAGATAGATTCAGACTGTAGGAGAACAAGCAACTCTGAATATCCTAACTCTCCACCATGAACTGGAGCAGCTCTGTGAGGAGCAAAGGCTGAGAGCCCTGGGGCTGTGGAGTCTGGAGAAGAGCAGACCCAGAAGGGATCTGATCAGTGCTCAGCAAGAGTTGAAGGACCTGTGGGGGGGAAGAGTATGAGGGCAGACTCTTGTCACTGGTGCCCTTAGACAGGACAAGGGGTAACGGGCACAAACTGGAACCCAGGAGATGCCGCCTGAACAGGAGGAGAAACTTCTTTGGTGTGAGGGTGCTGGAGGCCTGGAGCAGGCTGCCCAGAGAGGTTGTGGAGTCTCCTCCTGTGGAGAGCTTCTAACCTCAGCTGGACACTGTGCTCCTGGACAAGCTGCTGTGGGTATCTTGCTTTGGCAGAGGATTGGACTGCATGATCCCCAGAGGTCCCTTTCAAACCCCACCATGCTGGGATTCTGTAATGAATCAAGAGAGATGGGATGCAGTCCTTTACTCCATACAGCTGGCTTCTCAGATCCTCTGCCCTGTTTTTATTTGGGCTTATTTTCAGACTGAGACTCAAGGGAACGGATGGGAATAAAGGAGGAAACTCCAGCCCTGTGCCATCCCCAACCCATGTTTTGATTTCACCTCCTCTGCACTTGTGATGCTGAAGAATGCCTACCTTGCTGGTTTTAAGTCATACATATTTTAAAACCTGGCTCTTGTCATGTGTCATCAAATCCTGTTTTTCAGGTATTGAGATTCATAGAGTCAATTGCATAAGATTTTACTACAGGAGTGAATGGTCATGAGATTATTTTAATCTCTGGGTGTCAGCATGGAAAGCAGCTTTCAGAGAGCTGGCTTCCACACTTCAGTCTCTGGTTGAAGGTCTGTTTCTAAATACAACTAAACACAGTGTAAGGAGGTGTCACAACTGGGTCTAGTGATGAAACACAGCAAACCGTGCTTTATGTTAAGGAGTAAGCCATTAAATCCTGCTACAGCCAGACTGGCTTCTCAGCAGGTTTTTTCCAAGTGCTCTGCTAAGTTTTTGGCTACAGCTTTGAGAGTGACTGATTACAGCTTGGGCATAACGCGGTCGACACAGCCGTGGAAGGTTCTCCCTTGGAGAGCACACCCCATACAGACCGCGCCTGGGATCGGCTTTCACTTTAACCCAAGCTGAGGAGAAGTGCAGAAGGTAGCAGTGATCAAAGGCTTCACGCCAAAAGAAATGACAAACTTGCAATTTGAGATGGTTTTGATAAGAAAAATACTTGAGGAAACTTTGCTCTTCCAGCTTGGTTTTGCTTCGACTTTGGGGTTCATGGGAATACAAAATGCAATGGGAGCAAAGTTGCAAGGGCAGAAATCTTGGTGAAGTTTTGGTGATCAGGTTCTTACTTTGGGAGCTCTCCATCTGCTCCAGGACCATGTGCGATCAGGAATTGATTACCATGGCAATGACTATTTTGGACAGCAAACTCAAGTCATGAAAGCCACAACTCCTCCCAGGGTGCATCTTCACCCTAGTTTTGTTGGGAGAAGTTTAGGTCCAGGACAGAGCTTTGAGACACCTCCTGGTTGGTGCACTTGTCTCCCTGGGCAGCACAAGACACAAACAGGAGTCATCCCCATCCTGAGTCTTCTGATTTCCACGCCCTGATCGGACTGTGCTACAGTTTCTACTGGCTCCTGTTCGTTCTGTGCCAACCACACTGGCCAGCCACCAAAGGAGTACCAGTGGCCCGGCCTTGACCTGGGAGGGCAACCCAGGCCTGGCGGCTGGAAGCACACGAACTGATAGGATGATTTCACGCAGCTAAGCAAGGAGAAAAACGTTCAAATCCCAGCTTCTCTGCCCAGGTCACAGTCACCTTCCAAAACAGCTCGCCCTGCCTCACGGTTTCCCACGACACTGCACCCCGTGGGAAAGGTTCTCGAGCACTGCCAAACAAAGCAGATCTCAGCAAACACAAGGGGGACCCACACCCGGCAGGGATCAGGGCTCTGAACCGCAAGCTGTGTCCCAGCACACTGCAGCACAACACCGGTGCGGTGCTCTCCGTAGAGTCCTGCCTGGTAGCTCCTCCCAGGGTCAGCTCAGGACAGTGTGTGGGGGCTTCGACCCTCTTTGACATGAGAAAGAACCTGGGGTTTTCACGGGGGCATTTGCTGAACTTGCTGACTTGGGTCCTGTTCTGTGTCTGCTGCTGCTGCCGTGAAATACAAACTGATTTGCCCTAGCAGCACTGAGATGAAGAGTTAAAGAAGGAAGAGTAGGTGATCATCCAAGGAACCACCAGTTTATCGAGTTCTGGCAGAGGTGCTTTTCCCTAACCAGACAATTAACTAATCTAACCCGCTCCAAAGGTAGGGTAGGTAATTTTGGAGGACAGAATACTTTTTTTTTTTAACTTCCTTGCAGTGCCTTCTGACCTGCTACAATAAATGGCAGCTCTATTTGCTCGGTGATGAAACTGAGGCTGCACAGAGCATCAATCAGAGTAAAGCAATACATCTACCACACCCATGTGCAAACGACCTCCACATGCCTACAGCGCAGTTTTTTAGTCTCGGTATTATTCAGGGCCTGAGCTGGAAGTCCACATGTCCCACATTTGCCTTCTGAAAATCTGGAAATTAAAAACCTCTCTTGCTATCAGGACAGTGACTCCAGCGGCAAAAAAATTCCTTGTTTCAGGACATTATGGTCAAATCCTCTACCAGTATTTCATTTTTTAAAGTAAAAGTACTCATCACAGCCAGTGGATTGTCCATCGGCTAAAGAAATCCAATTAAACCACTGGGTTAGGATTTACTTTTTTCCCCTATTGCAAAAGGTAGAACTCGTACAGATTATAAAGGATTATGGTTTTATTTTCATCACTCTTGGTTTTAACCAGGATGCCACACAGAAAGCAATTTCTTCTAAAAAAAAAAGTTCTTAATATCTCTTTTTGATTTTTGTTTGCTCGTCTGTTTTTGTTGGGTTTTTTGTTTTGTTTTGTTTTTGTTGGGTGTGAGTTTTGTTGTTGTTGTTTCTCTCTATTTAAGAACAGATTTTTGGGGCGTTCTGAAGGGAATCAATCCCCAAGTACAGCCAAGACACAATCAATGGGATGTAGGAGAAAACTCAGAACAGGTGAGTCCCTACGTCCCTAGTTGGAGTGTCTGGAGCAGAATAAACTGCCCTTGTGATCAGGTCATACAATCAGAGAATCATTCTGGTTGGAAGAGACCTCTAAGATCATCAAGCCCAACCTTTAACCCAGCACTGCCAGGCCACCACTAAACCATGGCCCTCAGCACTGCAGCTCCATGGTTCTGCAATCCCTCCAGGCATGGGGACTCCATCACTGCCCTGGGCAGCCTCCACTGGTGCAACTTGAGGCCATTTTCTCTTGTCCTATATCACTTGTTCCCTGGGAGAAGAGACCAAACCTCACCTGGGAACAGCCTCCTCTCAGCAAGTTGCAGAGAGAGGGTCTCCTTTTCTCCAGACTAAACAACCCCAGCTCCCTCAGCTGCTCCTCACTAGATTTCTGTTCTAGACCCTTCACCAGCTTTGCTGCCCTGCACCTACATTTCCTGCCCTGGCCCCTGGGAGGACGTGTCACGCTACATTTTAGCTGTTCACAGGATAGAAAACAAGAGCCCATCCGTGCTGCCAGTGAACCTCTTCCCACTACTGTGTCTCACCTAAGGCCAGGGACATGCAGTTACCTCCAGTGCTGGCAGCTGATTCTGCAACACCATGCATGGAAGAAGCACAGAAGAAAATCACTCTTTAACTGCAAGAGATTTTAGCCTGTTGAGGTCTGCACTGTTTGAGCACCTCTGTTTCAACTTGAACTTACTCATTTCAGAAACCCACTTCACTTTCCAGACGTGGTGCAGCAGCTCTTCTGCCACAACCTTCACAGATCTGGTTTCGGAGCAGAAACACCCTGACCCCAGTTCCCAGACCCACTGCATTTGAGCTGCTGGGGTTGGGAGGGTCTGTGTGCTGAGCAGAGACCACAGCATTCCATCACCAGCCACCTCTGGTGCTCTTGGTTCCTGCAGGAGCCTCGCAGCTTACCAGAGCCTGCCACAAACCAGAACACTTGTCTGTCACGTTCTGAGGAGCTGGTGGCACAGCCCATAATGCGCTGCCTTTTACTGATCTCGCTTATCCTTGACCCATCTGCCTCAGTGTGACTGTTCTGTGTTCATACGGGGCTGTGCTCAGACCAGGAATTGCATTTTTTAACTGCAAAGTGGCTTTTAGGGCAGAGACCTATCTCCTGCACATAAACAAGATCAAGCTCACATACTCACTTCTGGTTCTAATTTTCAGTACAGGTTTATACAAAATACTTCTATTACCATTTTGAAGAGTGCAATAATAACTGCCAGTTACCAACCAAGCTCCCACAATCAGCTCAGTGGCATTTCTCTGCCCGGTGACCTCAGAGAGAGAATCATAGAATTACAGAATACAGGAGTCATAGAGTTACAGAATCAGAGCATCACAGGTTCGTAACATTATAGATTCACGAGCATAGAATGACACAATCATAGAACAACAGAATAATTCTGTTTGGAAAAAAACTTTAAGATCATTGAGTCCAACCAGTATCTAACTATCAAGTCTGGTAGAGGAGTGGGAAAATTACTGAGCATTTTTCCTCAGTTTGTCTTTACGATAGTGAATTCTGCTCCTGGTTCCCATAGGAGCACTGTCTGGCTCTCTGCAAACATTGGCAAAAAACATTTATGAGGACTGGAAATTGTTTTGAAAGAGCAGAAATTGGTTAGCAAGACCAGGGGTAGACAGCAGAGCAAACAGATGCACAGACACGCCTGTGGGTGCACTCCCATACGTGCCCCACACACGGTCCTCTGCTCTAGCAGGAGCCAAGAAGCACTTCCAGATGTTCCCTGCAGTGAGGTCTTAGCCCCTGTGATCTATGTGCTGCAGAAGGTGTGATGCTGGCACTGGGGTGAACACTTCAGTGAGTTCATTTCCATGTGTCTGACAGCATGCTGGGGACCACAGCTACCATGCAACAGACAACGTGCAGTGGTGCAGCTGTGACCTGCCCCCTCAGCCACCCCAGAGCTGCTGCACAGTGTGTCTGCAGGGTGTCTGCACCAAGGAAGTCTGAAAGTATTTGGAACCAATAAGAAAAGGACAACAAATCACCTGGCAAGGTGCATAAGGACAGGGGATGGTGACCCCCAGCAGCACAGCTTCAGCACAACACTAACCTCGACCCTGTCATAG
The DNA here is from genome assembly GCA_013396675.1 of Eubucco bourcierii. Classification (NCBI taxonomy): domain Eukaryota; kingdom Metazoa; phylum Chordata; class Aves; order Piciformes; family Ramphastidae; genus Eubucco; species Eubucco bourcierii. The sequence goes on from VWZE01023208.1 coordinate 102,004, forward strand.
CAGGAGGTGACACAAAAGCAATGTCTAAATGGCCTGTCCAGAGACATGGCACGGGAGGAGATGGCACCCGGGCAGGTTTTGGGCATGGCCCACAGATTTGGCCAGGCTCTGGGCATGGTGCAGCAAAAGAGTGATTTACTGCTGGTGAGGCTCCACCGACAGCAACTCAATTGCCACATCAACTACCAGGCCCTGGAGACACAAGGAGACAATGGAGGATGGACACCAAGATAACGTGTACCAGCACCGAGTCACTTCTCTAACCAACACTCAGCTCCTGGCACATCCTTGAGGCCCCACTCACCTCAGAGGGGCCAGTGTGGGAGGGAGCACTGGAAAACAGAGTGTGATCCAGGAACACCCCACAAGGTCCCAGTGAGGAGGGAGAAAAAGGTTCCTTGCATTCCTTAAGAGCCTGTTGGGCACCAGCTCCCTCACCCCAATGTTACTGTGAAGGGAGAGCCCCTCCCCAGCCCTCCTCATTGATCCTCAGGCTTATTTGGGCTATTAGGACCAAACCATCCCCATTAAACACAATCCACTTGCCTGTCCCTTTTTCCTTTAAAGTATTAATATTCTAAATTACTCTAATTTGTGCTTGGGACTAATAAATCACAATTATTCAGTAGAAAACAAATTGCAGCACAGAATTTATTCCCTTGTATCTACTCTAGCTACTCTAAAGTAGCTACCAGTGACCTGGCAGGCAGAGACTACACAGCGTTGTTTTTCCATTCCCATTCTCCATCAGGTATTATATCAATGAACACCTGCAGTGCCTCTGCTCTCGCCCTGCTCTGTGCTGCACTGGCTGCAATGACATCTGTTGGTGGTTACAACCCTTCTCAGCTAGCCCAGGTGTTACTTGCCATGGGAAAGCAGCAGCTCTATGCTGCTGCACTGTTGGGCTTGCTTCCTGAGTTGTTTGGTTTGGATTTTTTTTTTTTTCCCTCTCCCAGCTCAGTCCAGAGCTTTGGCAGAGCATTTCTTTGAACAGGAATAATTATGCTACATCTGAACGAGGTGAAGAGGTCAAACTCCCTGACCTACCCTAGCAGCCCATAGTGCAGAATGCTGCTGTGCCATCTCTGGGTGGTTTCTCTGCTGGGCCCTTGTGCCATGGATGAGAAGGGAAGGGCAGGTCCCACCGTGAGGGAGGAGCTGGAGCAATTACGAGTTAGGGGATCCTGGCACAATCCCAGAGCAAAGAAAGGCATTTCCAGTGGCAGACCTGCAGCAGCTTCTAGGCAAGATGACCCCAGTTCTGTCTAGGTGGCAAGGACATGTGGTGAGCACAAGGAGAGCCACAGGGACTGGAGTTGTGCAACATTCCTGAGCTCCCAGATAAGAACTCACAGGGTTTGGGTATCACGAAAGGCTGAGCTCCCTTTGTGCCGGGATTCTTGCTTCTGCAGGGAACACAGGAGAGGAGACACCCACAAAAGCCACTGCATTTCAAAATCGAGGGGCACACTGAAGAGGCCAATACATGAAGGAATTGGTCATGAACAACCCTTCAAGCAGGGCAGCAGCCACGGAGGGTGGTGTTGGATGGCAGTGCTCTGCTGAGACCGAATTCCTTAGACTGCTGATGGCAGGAGCCCTGCCTGGCCAGGGCAAGACAGCTGAGGCTCAGGCAGGGCATGGAAGGAGGCAGCCACCGTCTTCCCTGTGGTTTGTGATTTTTTTCCTGGAAGGTGCACACTACTAGAAGGAAAACACTGGAACATCCTTCAGCTAACTTCCACAAAAAGAGTCCCAGGAGTAGAAAGAAGGGAATGCAGTCTGGTGTCTCTACATCAGGGAAGCACTTTTCGTCACCAATCATAGAATCACTAAGGCTGGAAAAGACCTCCAAGCCCACCAATTCCAGCCACTGACTGAACACCACCATGGCCATCAATCCGTGTCCCCACGTGCCATGGCCACACATTTCTTGAGTACCTCCAGGGACAGTGACTCCACCAACTCCCTGGGCAGCCTGTTCCAGTGCCTGACTACTATTTTACCACCTCCCCTGGTGCACCTTGAGGACATTTCCTCTCATTCTATCATTTGTTACTAGGCAGAAGACACCAGCCCTTGCCCCACTACAGACTCTCTTCAGGTAGTTCTGTGGACCTCTCCCATGATCTCAGAGTTATTTCAGTTCTGGAGAAGGTCACTTCATGACTAACATGAGTGGGCTGCAATCAGATTTCTTGCAGGGAGAAATTCTAAGTCCAGCAGCCATCCCACACCACAACCTGTGGACTTGCAGGTGATGCCAGCTGGGTGAGGTGAGGGTGGAATGGCAGACTGAGGGATGCAAAAGGGCTTTTGTGGAGTTTTGCACAGCCAACAGTCTGTGAGCTTGGGAGCTTTGAAAAGCCTGGTTTGTAAAATTGAAAGAAATGCAAAGAAAATAATTAAATAACCCAGACTGCTCACCTAGCATTTTCCCACCTCAGGCAGGAGCTCTGATTAATGCTAATTACCTTATCTCCACATTAGATCCTGATGATTCATCACTTACTACCCCAGGAATTATGACGCACTGAGGAGAGAGATATTTGTAGATTCCATGGGTGTATGCCACGTCTGGAACACTTAAATGAATTTGGCATGAAAAGGGACCAACCACAAACCCAGCTAATCAAACCAGCATTTCTCAACCTACACCTTCCAGTAGTTACAACAAAGATTCAGAGCAAAGACAAGACTATGGCTCTGAAGACAAATTTATCTGCCCATCGGTGCTGCAGAATCTGTTCAGAACAAAGGACTCCGGAGGCAACTCGCCAGGAGCCTGTGGCTGCTCCTCCTTTGCATATAAATTTAAAAGGAATTTTAATAAGTGTTAAGCACACATGATTATTCCTTATTTATAGCTGAAAGTAGGTGTAAGCAGTGCTTTATAAAGCAGAGAGAAGGGGGGGG
>VWZE01023208.1:105016-139343 GCA_013396675.1 Eubucco bourcierii
AACCTGCTTCTTCTTTCTCTGAACTAAGTGCTGGGTCGGTGGCTTCATCCTGCTGCGGCCACGGGCACAGAGGGGTTGGGTTTGAAGCTGAGCCTCCTCCCTGTCAGATGCCACACACCAAATCAGAGGGGACGAGCTTGCGGAGGTGTGCAGCTCCCAACAGAGGCGTGCAGATGGGAGGCCTCCCCAGTCACCTGGTGACTGCCACTCGACACAGGTCTGGAAATGGAGTAGAGCATGCTCATAGAGCCTTGGTCAGGGTGGTTTGCAGCATGGGGACATGCAGCCTTGCGTCTCTGCGTCAAGCACAAAAACAGCCTGGAGCTTCTCTTCTGATAGTTTTGGAACTGTTGGCTGCATAAATCCCATATGCAGAAGGGGAGGAGATGTCACACTCTTTCCAACCAGAACCAAGACCTGGAGGTATCAGCCAGCAGCTGGCCGAGCATGAGTCAGCATGCATCCAGGCCCAAGAGGGCACTGGTGTGCCCAGCAGGACCACAGCAGGGACTGTCCCTCAGTATTCAACACTGCTGAGGCTGTGCCTTGAGTACTGGGGTCACTTTTGGACCTCTCACTACAAGAAGGACATTGAGGTGCTGGAGTGGGTCCAGAGAAGGGCAATACAGGTGGTGAAGGGTCTGGAGAACAGGACTGGTGAACAGGGAACTGGGATTGTTCAGCCTGAAGAAAAGGAGGCTGAGGGTAGACCTCATTGCTCCCTACAACTCCCTGAAAGGAGGCTGGAGCCAGGTGGAGGTTGGGCTCTTCTCCCTAGTAACAAGCAGAGGATGAGAGGAAATGGCCTCATATTGCACCGGGGAAGGTTTAGGTTGTACACTACAAGAAAGTTCTTCCACAAAAGGGTTCTCAAACACTGGACCGGGCTGCCCAGGGTGGAGTCTCTATCCTTGGTGGTGTTCAAAAGATGCAGGGACGTGGTGCTAAGGGGCATGGTTCAGCATCAAACCTGGCAGAGTTAGAGAATGGTTGGATTGGACGATTATTAAAGGTCTTTTCCAAGCAATATGATTCAGTCTTGTTCTATTCTATTCTGTTCTGTTCTATTCTGTTCCATTCCATTCCATTCCCTTCCTATTTCTCAAGCCCTTTTCAGCAAGCTGCAAGGAAAGGAAGGTTGTTCCCTCACACATCACACCCCTAGGACCTGCCCCCTCCCTGTCTGTCTTCACTGTAAGCAGGAGAAAAGAAGAAAAGATGCTTCAGGCTTGTGTGGGGGCTGAGGACTCAGCTGCCTTTCAGCAGTGCTGTGGAGCGATGAAACAGGAGAGATCAAAGACTTGTTTGGGAACTTGAGGGCTATTATTGGATACAGCACCTTCCCAGTGAAGGCATCTGTACCTCTTCTGGAATTCAGATGAATTTCCTCAGAATAGATCCCTGCACTTGCAGTCCACCAAAGCACCTTATTTACAGGAGGTTAATTAAGGAAACTGTCCTAGTCCAGTCATCTCACAGTGGTGACATCAAATACCCTTCCCTGAAGCTTGTTTTTTTCCAAAGAAGACATTTGTCAGACCATGCACCTATGATACTAACTTTTCTTTCATCCATGTGACAGCAGGCAGGGAAATCTGAGACAGGAGGGTCCACAAGTTCAGAGCAGCAGCACAGGTGACACTCCACACCATCAGCACTCTCCCATTTTTCCTACCTTCTGGCTGCTGTGAAACCTGAGCCTAAACCAACACACAGCCTTAACCTGGAGAAAGATATTAACCCCAGATCCAACCCTCCTAAGTCCCATCTCAGGAGACTCTCGATTTTAGTGTCGGTTCTACCAAAAACTAAACCATTCCGGCAGCTCCATCTGACTCCTGGTTTAAGGCAGGTTGGCTATAGTTTGCACCTTTCTGATTGAGGTGTGTTTTGGTTAGGGTCAGCATTTGACATGGGGAAACCAACGGTTTCGAGGTTGGAGTAGGTGCTTGGATTATAATCCAGGTCAGAATGAAGTCAGGTCATGAAAAGGTTCAGTGGAGCCTTGAGGAGCAAAATTGGAGCAGAGTACACAGAGCTCTTTGAGACCATTTTCTTTTGGGATTGGTGATGGTTGCATGAGGCTGGGGAGGTCCAGAATTGTGGATTTACCATAAGAAGCTGACGGCCTGGGATGACGAAGGATTAGCGCCAAGATGGGAAGCTTGGGTTGAGTGAATTGCAGAACCATAGAATGCTTTGGGTTGGAAATAACCTTTACAGGTCAGATAGTCCAACCCTCCCACAGCCAGCAGGGACAGTTGCAACTAGAGCAGGTCGCTCACGGCCCCAAAGCACCTGACCTGCAGTGGTGCCATGAATGGGGCATCTACCATCTGGAAACCTGGGCCAGGGTCTCACCACCCTCTGTGGAAAAAAATCCTTCCTAATATCTAATATCTAGCCTCAATCTGTTTTTCCTTTGAAATCTGGGCTCACCTGGAGTCATCAGAGCAGTGAAAGGGCTGAGGTTAAGGTCAGGTCTAGAGGTGAGTTCAGTGGTGGACTCTGAATGTGCTGCCACAGCTGGAGCCATCATATTTAGTTTGGTACGTGGGACATGTCCCTAGGCCTGGGCTGATACTGAGTGTAGGATTAGGGCTTGAACCAGGGGAAATCACTGAGAGCACACCACAGAGGAGAGCAATAAAGCAATCTGAGAGCTGCAGAGTGTCCCTGGGCCACACTCCCAACAATGGACAGCAAGGCAATAATGACCAAGGCTGAAGGAGCAGGTGAAGCTCTAAGGTGGAGCACCAACTAGATAACGTATCATAGGAGCAGAAGCAATTACACTACCCCATGGCTTTTCTCAGCCAAATCTTAATCCTGTGTTTCTACTTTCCTATCCATTGTCTTCTAGTAATCCTAATGTTAGTGTGCTGTCCTGGTCCCCAGGCTCACAGGTCTCTATCACAGGTCTCTACCAGCCCCAAATCCTCACCCTAACCCATGGTTTGTCCTAACCCAAACCCAGATTAAATTTTTTTTCCCCCTAAATTGTATATTCAAGCCCAATCCTCACCAAGTTGTTGCTCTGTGAAAAAAGACCAAGTCATGGCCCTCCCAATGGCAGCTGATGTTCTAAGTTCAGCTTGTTGTGAAGGGCACAAGGAGTAAATGAGAACAAGGAGGAACACAAGAAACCTGTTTCCTCCAGGGCAGGTGGCCCAAGCTGTGAAACCCACACAGGCTGAGTTACAGACTGTAAACCTTCACCACTGCGGGAGGAATCAAAAGTGAAAGCAGTCATGGATGTGGAAGGCAATTCTCTCACCCACCCCATCAGTGCATAACGGTAAATACACCCAAGTGTTCTTTGCATGGAGTCTGTACAGGGAGATTTCTCTTTTAGCCCAGTGCCCAGGTGGAACCCATCCATTTCAGATGAAGCACTGATGATCTGGTCAGTCATACCTTCACCCCAGACTTTTTGAGCAACAAACAACATCGGCATTGTGACTAGCATCCTGTCCTTTCTTTCACAGGAATAAGTGACTGGAAAACAAGCAACGCCTCTAACTATGCTGCTAAGAGAACAAGACATGAAGGACTCATAACCTCCTTGCATTTTTGGGCTTTACTCCCTGGATCTTGGTCCTCACCATGTTTGAAAGCAGAGCAGCCTAGTTGAGTCCTGAGCATAAGTAACTCTGCCCAGCTCACTTAGCTCCTGCAGAAAGGCCATTCCCTACCCTTCCTCTGTCACTGCCAAACTGGGAAGATACTGTCATCTGCATGGGATGGTGCAGTGTATAGGTCTTACCAAAATGAGGAAGATTTTCATGCCTTATTTCTGAGAAAGCACTTATGAATTAAAGACCCTTACAAAGACTGGAACTTGCCTGCAAAGGTTTACACAGGATAAAGGCTTGTTTAGGTTCACACAAAACATGACTGAAGTCATCCGGGAGTTGGACTCAATGAGTTTTACGAGTTCCTTCCAACCCAATGCATTCAGTGGTTCTATGATCTTCAGGAATGCTGACCCTCTTCCAGCACCCCAGTGAGCTCCTGCCCTGCAAAACCTTCCAGCCATGGTTGGAGGGGCTGGAGTTCTACTCGCTCACTGCTCCAAGGGTTGCTGCTCGCTCCCCACCCAACCGCTCTGCAAACAAAACCGGTAGGAGGAAATCAGCCTGCAGCAGCCTGTGTGTGTGTTTATCTGCAGTGGCCTCCACACTCGCACACCAAGAAAGCTAATTTTAGCTTCGCATCCGAAATTCTTCACTGCCTGAGCTGTGCATGGGGTCCTCTGCCTGCCCCCTGCATGTAGCCAAGTTCAGGTGAAAAACACCGTCTGTATTTTCCATGGTAAACCACAAGGGGTTAGAATTCACAGCACTGTATTTGCAAACAAGCATCTTCTGAATTCGGAGTCCTGCTTCCTTTGAAGCCTTCCCCCGCCCTGCCCCACGCCCGCCTGACGTTAGAGCGCGTTCAGAAAGAAGAAAGTTCAAATTCTCAACCGCAAGCGCAGAAACCTCACGCTGGCCCCACTGCATCCTGCACCCCATTAGTGAAACAGGAGCCTGTGTTTTGATTTCCATGCCATGCTGCCCTTCTGGTCTGGCTGCCCTTGGTCTAGACTGTATTCTGAACAGAAGTTAATCCTGCACATCTCTGCAGTGCGGGATGAGTCCAGACATTCTCAAGCACAGGAGCAGCAATACTCACCCTGCAGGACCACACATTAATTTCTTCTGCTCTATTCCTAAATTCAGTCTCTCTGCTTCAATTATCACTCTTGTTTTCCACCCAACTCACCGCGTGAGATTTTGCAGACTAGGTATTTCAGGTTCTAGGGCCCAAGATCCTAATTCCCCATGTCTGCTCCTGCCTTCCCATGCTATGGGAGCCTTTTCTTCACTCTATATGTTGGCTGAAGAATAGGAAGCAAAATCAGGGTTCTAAAACCACTTTTTACCACCCAGACAGTTCATTTTATCACTCTTCTTTTTTAGCAGATGCTTTAAGCAGCAAGAGTTGACTGAGGCAAAAGAAGAAGAGTCTGTTTGTGAATGACCAGAGTCTCTCATCAGCGCTGGTTGCTTAGTCTTTCTTCACAAAGTTGCACCACTGCATCTGGCTTGCCTGCATTCTTTGTAGGTAAGGTAATCCTCATTTAAAAGAGAGTTTGTGGCTGTCCAACACCACTTGTTACCTCCCTTCCACAAACAGCAGCGGAAGGCAGAAGATGCAGAAATGAGACTTCTGCTGTTGGCTTGCTCTCTGTGGCATGACTGAGGGTTTAGTTTACCTCAACAGAAGTGTACTACAAAATGGTGATGAATAGACTGAATTCCCAATCCCAGCTCCTGCATCATCAGCTCCAGGTAGCAATGCCCAGCATCCAGGCACAGGATGGATTTGGAATACACCCGGTCTTTGCCACAGCTCCAGGTACCTCCCTGTGAGTAATGAGCATCATGCCCTGCCAGCTCATCCGTTACTCACGAGTAAATCCCTGCATGCTGGCTTGGAAATGAAACACAAAAAGATATTTTTATATAAGAATCTATCTAAATGTATTGCTGAGGCCATGAGCTGGACTGAAAAGTCCTGTGCAAGGCCACATATTTGGCAGGAGAGCACAGCAGTTACTCCTTCTGTGTCCTAGGAGCGCCCCACTGCTCACTGATGGATCGTTTCCATGCATTCCCACTCCCACCTGTGATTACAGCAGCTCAAACTTCTCTCCTCCCTCTATTCAGGTGTGTTTTGGGGTGACCCAGCAGTAGCCTGCATCTCCACAGCTGGTGGTGGTCTCAGAACTTGAGGAAAACTCCTCACTCACACTCAGCAGAGCTGACTCCCCCTCCTTGCCTCGATTTCACCCACCCTCTTTGCAAGGGAAAATCAAAATCTCTGTGAAGCTGCTGTTTAAGGAAGCAGGAGAGTAGTGACCAAGACACAGCAGTTCACAGACTTCTCTGCTCATCACTTAAGAAGCAGGAGTTTAAAAAATACATCAGAGCAGCAGCATTTTGCTCCTTGTATGCTCTCTCTTGATCTGGTGCTCACAGAACATGTCAAGTCTTAACCAAAGGCACCAACAGGCAGCACGATGCAACCTGCTGAATCACCCCACCTAGCACACCATGTCCTGCAACCCCAGGGATGAACCCGACAGCTGTTCCTGCTGCCTGTGGAAGTCAGGACATGCCACATGCATGAGACACAGAGATTGAAATGGCTGATAAACAAAAACAGGCTACACTACAAGGCAGGGCAATGGCAGAACCCCAGTGTGGTACCTGAGGATGCTGCTGTCCCCATGGGCTTCCCTGGTACCTGGGATGTGGCGGTCACTGGATTAATTCCCTATTTCATAAGAAGGACCATGCTGCTGTATCTCCTCCCTTCATGTGTGATCTACCTGTTGCCACCACGCAAGAAGTGGGTAAGTGGAGAGGACAGAGTGGCCTGGCGATGCAGGCAGGGAGCAAGACTCAGCTGGAGGATGAGCTGGAGACAGAGTCCTTTGCCCCAGTAAAATACCTCACTGCCACCCTCACCTGCATCTGCCCCCCAACAGGAGAACTTCTCTGAGGACTGGGGAAATCCCACACCATCGCGACTTCCTGGGAAGGCTGGGAGACATCAAAGGCATGTACCTCCATTTCACTCTCTAAAACCTTAGAGGTCTTTCCACCAAGTGGAAATGCAATTGAGGCAATAATATGGAGTGGTCTGTGGGATTGAGATAATTTGATGTGGAGGCATTTTGAAAAAGCAGGATCACCACCACCTGGCAATAGTCAGAGCCAAAAGTACGTTGGAAATCCTCTTCAATGGCAGAAGAGGTGCCCTTCACAAAACAAAGTGGGTAGAAGGAGAGGTGCATTTCACAAAACAAAGTGGGTAGAAGGAGAGGTGCAACTTTCCAAAAGAGAAGTTAACCCTTTTTTTTAAGCTCAGTTGGATGCCCATGATGGGTTCCATGGCTGCCAGCCTGCATTTCATGATGCAATGCCAAGACTGAAGTAAAATGGCTGTTTTTTCAGTCATGCAATCTTCCTCTGGAGTCTGAATGTCAAGCTAGGTGAAGCTCTCTCCCTCCTCCACATGGTCACCAATTCTAAGGAATATATAGGTCAGATTCTGCACAGACACTCCTGTAAAGTTATTATTTCAAATTATGAATCAATTATGGATGTTGAATTTAGCAACTCTTCCTTTTAAGTCCAGGCTTGCTGGAGGACTTTAAAACTCTTGGTATCTGCAGTTAAAATATTCTGCCTTAGAGTTGTTGTCCTGAGCAACAGGACAAGCAGAGAATCAAAGTTGTCTTCCTCAAGGAGTTGTGTGATGGCCTTCAAAATCCATTTCTGAGGGTCACAAAAACTTAGTCAGCATAAAAACTCAGCACCACAATTACTCCCATCACCAAGAAGAAGAAAACATGGACAGGAAAAATAGTGATGGCAAGAATCTTTGCTTTCAACTATGTAAGAAACTTGTAGAGTGAAGAAAATTGTGTTCGCATGCAACTCAGGTGGAGCTGGGGAGGCTGGATTAGAGTTAGGATCTAAAGAAAACATTAAAGAATTATATTCCTTGCTTTGCATAAGGCAGTACACATGGAAAAAACAAAACAAAACAAAACAACCCAAAACACCTAAAGCACAGAAATAAGCATAATTCATTTTCCTTCACCTAATCTGGTCATCAGCAATGAGGTGATTGCACATACAACAAACCAAAAATGTAAGAAGCCAAGCACAGCCCAGAATCTGAACAATTCAATGAAGAAATTCGAGCAGGAGATGAAGGTGAAAGGGAATTCCTGACTGATGCTTTCCGGAGTGGCTCTGCTGCCCTTTGCTGCAGCATGGACTGGTCGGCTCCAACAGCAGGACACCAGGTCATGGTTGGTTGACTTTCTCCCTGTACTTTTCCTTCATACAGTAGAGATTATAGATTTGTGAGTTAATTAACCAAAATAATTCTCTTTTATTGTTGAAGCACAGTACTGACAGAAGTGACAGAAACTTGTGATGGATCAAGTAAGAAAAATTCCACTTGAAATGTGGACAGAGGCCAACTGGGGAGACAAGGTATCCCCAAACTTTCTCAAGTAAGGTTTCACTGAGTTCGGTGTTCTCATTGCCCTGCACTTAGAGCACAGCAGGCACAGGCTCCCGGTGAATCTGGAGAACGCAGCCTAACTCCTCCCAGTTCCCAGACCACATCAATCATGCTTGGGATTTTCAAATTCAAAACACGCAAGAAAGATGATCCCTTGTGATACCGTGGAGGGCCTAAAATGCCTTCAAGACTGGGATTTAGCTCTCATTGTCTGTAGATGAAGTCTACAAGTGCCAGTTTGCAAGATCTGGAAGAGCCTTGGCCCGCTGCAATGCTGAGGTTCACCAAGGACATCACCTGGAAATGTCTGGGATAAAAAAAATCTGTGATGGCACTTGGGGCAGGTCTTTTTCCACATCTGACAAAGATGGAGGTGTTGGGCATGCGGAGAGGTCGTGAGCTAATTTAGCAAAGAAAAGGAAGTTTGATGGCTTTGAGATAAAGTCAGTTAAAGCAGTGGTGTAGCAGTGAGGTAAAATAACCAAAGATATGAACATTTCATCACCCTAATCTCTGTTGAACCAATAGTATTGAAAGAGGTTGAGAAAAAAATGTGCACCTCATTCTGCTGAAAATACACATTCTTGAGATCTAGACTGCTGTAAACACATCACTTGAACTGGTGCATCCCACAGGGAACTGACCTGCTGAATATCCTTGGGTGTATCCTGAAGGTTAAGATGTTCTGAGCACACCAGTGTGCTCAGGGCAGAGGAGTGGGTGCTGCTGAAATCCACCAGGACTTAGGCAGCAGAGACCCCTGATACCCATTGACAAAGTTCTCATGGATCAAACCAGAAAAATTTACAAGCCAAGCCCTCAATCTTGCCTGTCTAAACCCAAGATGTGCAAACAGAAACACACAGAGATACTTCTCTGCACAAACTGCTAGGCTGGTTTCAAGAAGATATCGCTTCCTGCGTGAGCACCTCCAGGTCTGAGCCTCCTGCGCAGCAAGGACTTGGGAATACTGCCCATGGAAGAGGCAGCAACCATCAGTTTAGCCATGCAGGGCAGTCACAGCTGTAAATCTTCAGCATCCATATAGATAGGACAGGACTTGAGTTTTCAGCAGCTAACACCTAAGCTGTGCTGCTCAGACTTTGGTGCTCTCTCCACGGGACCCTTACCCACAGACGGTGAAGCTGCACTGGTTCAAACCTCTCTCGTAGACAGGTCGTTCAGTGTCAGCCACAAATTCTACCACAACCTTATCCCAGACAGCTTGCATTCATTATTTAAGAGAGCTGCAGAACCAAAAAGGGATTAAACCAATAAAATATGCAGACATTCAACAACCACATTCAGAATTTTATCTAAACCCCAACACTATGTTTAGAGAATGATGCCCATTAACTGTGGGGTGGAAAGAGGTTGTAGTAGTTTAAGGCTTACTGGAATACTCTAATAAGAGAAATTGGTACTTTCCTGAAAGTTCAGTGCAGAATCTAACTAAATTTGATCACTGGTCATAAAGAATAATAAAGTCTCCATCATTAATTGATTTGCTAACTAGTAAAAAAAGCCAGTGTACGAACAACCTCATTCTTCCTGGCTCCTGGGCACTGGTTCTCTTTGCTTCTCTCTCTGACTAACCTTGGTTGCCCAGATAACAGGTAAGCCTTGCTGCTTGCTTTCTGTCTGGGGAGAGAGGGGGTGGCCTTGGTCTGCTCTGGGCTTTCCTTGTCTGGCAGGGGAAAGATTGGATTTCTGTATTATTTCTAAATTGTATATAGTTGCAACTACTTGTAAATATATTTTGTATATGTGCTTGTAAATGTAGCCTTGCTGTAAATAAGCTTTATCCTACTTCCAAGCTGTCTGAGCTGGCCTGGTAAATTTCAATTGGGGGGGTCTCGGGGGGAAGTTCCTAACCCAGCACATTTGTAGAGCCTCACGATTGGAGTGCCAAAAAACAAATGTAGTGAATTTAGAATGATTCTATGAAAGCTTCAGAGCTTTCCCAACTCCTCCCAGTTACTAAGATCATACCTGTGCCAATCCACATCCTCTACAGGTAGGTATCCAGGGATGTCACGTTCCATGTTTGGAGCTAAAAGGAGCAGACTCCCCCTCAGCAGAGATCACTAACATGTTCTGCAAGCCTGGGATCCAACACTGCTAGATCTGCCTTTACTTATCACTGTGTGCAGCAGGCAGCAGATCCCATTCTTTCCGTGGCGCTTGTACTACAGGCAGATCCCAAAGGCAGGCTTGTAACTTATTTACGTACATCAGAAAGTAGCTCGTTTGCACCAGTGACTGGATACTCGATTGGAGGGTTCAATAGCTTATGAATCAGCAAGTGAGCTAATGAAGAAACAATTACGGAGTGAACAAAACAGTTTGTTACTTTTCGTGAGCCCTAATAGTGCATTATATTAGCAAATGCATTTGGCTGAAGCGATGCAGTCTAGACAGTAACCCACCCCAGGTGCTAAAAGATTTTAGGGAAGAAGTGTCTGTGCAGGGTGTGATAATGAGAAGGCAGTGAGCCAGGTAGGGCTGCCAAGGGCTCGCATGTGAATCCAGCCATGATGGGTGAGGGGAACAGGCAGGTATGGAATTTCTGTCTGATGGGTGAGCAGATGACTGAAAAACAGGAATGTTACAGAATTGTCTGCTTGAAAAGACCTTAAGATCATCAGGTCCAACTACAAGAACCATTGCCTTGGAAAATCTGGATTTAGATCCTTAAATACAGTTGCGGGCCAACAAGTATGCAGCTGTTATTTGCACAGAGGAAATCGATGCATTTAGAGGAGGCAGAGATTCAAGCGATCTGTGCAGAGTGCACCTGGGCCACCTGGGTACGTCTGGATGCTGCTGTCAGTTGATGATGTGTGAGCGGTGGGAGAGCTGAGACTCTCAGCTCCCAGAAAAAGGGTGGCATGAGGTGCTCCAACGGTGCACCCCTCTTTGCTCGGTGTTCTCCACCCCCGTCACGAAGCGTGGCACATCTGCACCCCACCGCACACCCTACGGCCAAGGCATCTTGCCTTCCGTGCCATCCGTGGCACCGCGTCATGGACACACAGCCTGCACACAAGATGTGCCCAGCAGCTCCGGGGCGGCAGGTTGGATGAGGGAATGACAGCCCTGCTCCCAAAACTGGGGGCACATCTGTGTCCTGGCAGCTCCATGGTTGCTGGTGAGTGGGACACTCCGAGTCTGCTGCCAAAAGGTGGGCAGCTACGGCTGCACACCAGCAGCTCTGCTCTGCTTCCAGCCCCTGTGCACCAAGTACCCCATCCAGCAGCTCCACCACTGACCAGCAGCTCCAGCCAGATGGCTCTTTTTAGGCCAGCTATAAAGCTGGTAAACACTTGGACTTGTCTGACAAAACATTTGAGCAGGAGGAAATGGGGTGTGTGCAGCAATACTCCATTACATATTGTAATGGTAGACATTAATTCAATGTTAATAACACTTTGCACTTTTCAATCACATATTCTAAAACCCTTTAGATACGTGGGGAAACATTTGGCTGATGATTACTGGGCAGAACCCAAAGGTGTATTCTTCCCTTAGGCATGAGGAGATGAAGTGGTTTGTCAGAGTGACAGAGCTGGGAAGAGAATCTACATCTACCCATTTCCAGACCTACATTCCCATCGAGTTGCCAGAAAGAGGAGTTAATTTAAATATCACCGTTTGCTGACCTACTTACGACGCCACCATCAAGCCCTGGGAGCTGTGCTTAGTTCTGCTCCCCTCCACGCTTGGCCTTTTCCAGGAGAAGAAGAACTTTGAAGTGTGCCTTTCAGCTGCCTTTCACAAATGGATCATTAGTATTTGCTCCACTTTCTTAACGACTGCCTGTTTGCTCCAGAACTTGGATAGACTCTAGCCCAGCCTCATCAGTCTGAGGAACACATTGCCAGCACAGCAGCTGCTGGCTGGCATTAGCACCCAATGACCACAGTCACACCTTGTCCGGGAGACAGCCCCAAGACACAGTGCCTGTGCAGATGAGTAGAAAGTCTGTGACAGTGCCTCTACTTTCTCCTGCTTCTCCTCTTCCCCTTGGTTTTCTTTCTAAACAACCTTCTCCTCCCTCAGCCAGCCCACCTCCAGCACTTAGTGGCCCATTTTGTCATCTTCTGCTGTCAGTCTTCCCTCCCTCCACCAGAACCCCAAACCCTTTCCTGCTCGCAAACGACAGGCACAACCCAGTGTCAACAACCACAGTGTGCCAGGTGGCAGACACGCTCAGAAGACACACACTGCCTCCTTCCCAGTGGCCAGTAGCACCTGCACGAGTTCTGCTGCGGCTACTTGGCTCCTGAACCCTCACAGTTCACCTGGCAGAGCAAAACCCCACAGGAGGTTTAAGCCACTGCACCAGATTAACAAACTGATAGTGAAAATCTGAAGCCAGAAGACAGAGGAAATGGTCAGTGCTGTGCCCAGTCTGGAGGGCTGACTGCCGATCCCTAAAGTAGGTCACACCACATGGAGGGGAAATCACTGTTGTCTGACCTGCTGTCACTGAGCTGTCCGAAAACTGCCTCCTTAAGGATGGTCACCCCGACCATGCCCTGCTACTCACACACACTGCACAGCTGGGCTCAGTGATCTTAAAGGTCTTCTCCAGCCTCGGTGGTTCTATGATTCTATAAAAGCCACAGAATCTCACAATCCCAAATGTACAATACAGGACTGCTTCTATCCCAGAATCCCAGCATGGTGAGGTTGGAAGGAACCTCTGGAGATCATCCAGTCCAACCCCCTGCTAAAGCAGGGCATCCACAGCAGCTTGTCCAGGAGCACAATGGCATGGGGGGTTGGAAGCTCTCCAGTGAAGGAGATTCCACAACCTCTCTGGGCAGCCTGCTCCAGGGCTTCTGCACCCTCACAGCAACAAAGTTTCTCTTCCTGGAGAGAAGAGTTCAACTGGAACCTCCTGGGTTTGTTTGTGCCCATTGTCCCTTCTGCTGTCACTGGGCACCACTGACAAGAGTCTGGCCCCATCCTCTTGCCTCCAACAGGATCACAGATCACAGGATGTCAGAGGTTGGAAGGGACCCAAAGAGCTCATTGAGTCCAACCCCCCTGCCAGAGCAGGACCAGACAACCCAGCTCAGGGCACACAGGAACACAGCCAGACAGGACTTGAAAGGTTCCAGAGAAGAAGACTCCACAACCTCTCTGGGCAGCCTGTGCCAGTGCTCTGGGACCCTTACAGTAAAGAAGTTCCCCCTTGTGTTGAGCTGGAATCTCCTGTGCTGCAGCTTCCATCCATTGCTCCTTGTCCTATCCCAGGAAGTAAGTGAGCAGAGGCTGTCCCCCCACTCTTGACCCCCAGCCCTCAGAGATTTACAAACATTTATGAAACCCCCTCTCAGTCTTCTCTTCTCCAGACTAAAAATGTCCTTTAGCTCTTCCTGAGCACTGATCAGATCCCCTCTGGGGCTGCTCTTTTCCAGGCTCAACAGCCCCCAAGGCTCTCAGCCTTTGCTCCTCACAGAGACACTCCAGACCCCTCATCAGCTTTGTAGCCTCCACTGGACTCTCTCCAACAGTTCCTTGTCTCTCTTGACCTGGGGAGCCCGGAGCTGAACCCAGTACCCCAGATGTGGGTAGAGGGGGAGAAGAACCTCCCTCAACCTGCTGGTCACACTCTTCTGAAAGAACTCCAGGATGCCATTGACCTCCTTGGCCATGTGGGCACATTCCTGGCTCATGGGGAACACTTGCAAGGGTATAACCATGGCAGGGGTGAATTCCCAATGTTAAGTCCAAGGGTGATTCCATGCTGACAAAAACCACCATCCCCAAGCTCTGTGTTTCTCTCCCCACGCTTGCCTAAGACCCCAGGAGCCGTTAGACAGCCTCAGCCTCCCAGCAACCTCCCTCTCTACCAACTGTTTACAGACATCTCGAGGTGCCCCAGGTGTGGATGCGGTTAGCAGCTCTGCGACTGCTTCCCTCACCCTCCTCGCTGCATCAGACTGTCACAGACTGTACACAGCATCAGATAAGGATGGTCCTGCACTCCCAGTCAGCTCAGCTGGCGCACACTCCACTCGCACATGCACTGTCGTCCTTGCAGTAAACCACACATGAGCCGCTGCAATCAAGTATCTGCTTTACCTCATTGTTTTTCCTGAAGTAAATTGCACTTAACTTTTTTTCCTTTTTTTTTTTTTTTTTCCTTCCCCCCCTCCTTTCAAAGCTAACACACAAATGACAGGATGTTGCTGAAGGAAAACATGAGCTTTCATAACCTATTATTATTAGCACATGCGCACCTCTGGGCTGCTTTGATCTCACTGCAGCTTTGTGTTTATTACTCCTGACTCCCCACTATCCGAACTCAAACCTGATGTCTGCTCCGACAGTCATCACCAACAATTAAAAGTTGGATTTGTTAGCCCCAACGCCAGGGAGCCAGAGCTAGAGGACCAATGGCAAGGGTGACACTCAGCTGAACACACTCTACTCAGCAGCTTTCCCGAAGGCTCCGCACCGTGCCGAGGTGTCTGCTGCAGAGCGGAAGGGTGGCGATGTGTACTGAACCAGAGTGCTTTGATATGTCGCATGTAAGCTACAGCATGGCCAGCTTTGGTTTGCAGCACAACTCTGCTCCTTCCATTGTTTTCTGAGCGGAAAAAACCACCAAACCAACTTTAAAAAAGCCATTGCAATCTGCCTTAAAAACGGTGTGAAGGTTTCGCAGCCACAGCGGCTGGGTTCAGCAGCCAAAGTAAGTTCATATATATTCACAGATTCATAGAATGGTTCGGGTTGGAAAGGACCTTAAAGATCATGCAGGTCCAACTCCCCTGCCACAGGAAGGGACACCTCCCACTGGCTCAGGTTGCTCAAGGTCTCATCCAACCTGGCCCTGAATACCTCCAGGGAGGGGGCAGCCACAGCCTCCCTGGGCAACGATGGACAGTGTCTCGCCATCTTCACTGTCAAGAATATATTATATATACATATATATAAAAAATTATATTATTATATACGGGGGGGGGTGGGGTGGTGTGTGCATTAGCACTTATGCTGGCAGCACAGTCAACCCTGCTGTAGAAGAGGTGTTTCTTTAGTCATCAGGGGAATGGTTTGCTGAGCTGAAATCAATCACAGATCTAGAACCTCACTGAAGGCAGGGGAGTTCTACAGGCAATACTCAGGACATGACTTACTGGTGACACACAGAAAGAAAAACTCTCTTGACTCTTAGTTCCTGGCCTAAATGTCCCAAGCCACCAACTAGAAACAAGCAAGTGGTTTTTTAGTGAGCAAATAAGACTCAATTATGAGTTAAGTCCTGGAGACTGCAGTACCTGGTAGGGTTCATTTGTGGTTGGTGCTGCACAGGCTTAGAGGATTGGAGGCCTTCAACTGCAAAGCCAGCTGAGAACAACCCCTTTTACCAAGGTACAGGGAGGGAATGAATGAAAGGGAATAAGATAACAATAATGGGAGAGGTGATTCTACCAGCTGGCTTCATGCGCAACAACTCTAGATGGCCCAGGCACGCTCTAACACATCATCAGGCTAGCAAAAGCAGCATGGAGGGAGGCAACACTGCAGCAGTGGGAGACTCACATCTGGAAGGGGGACTTACCTCTCCATGCCTCTGCTGCTGCTACAGCTTGTGTATGCCAGCTCACAGAATCAGAGAATCATGGAACGGTGTGGGTTGAAGAGACCCTGACCTCTCATCTAATCCAAACCCCTGCAAGTCAGCAGGGTCAGCTTTATCTAAAGCGAGTTGCTCAGAACCCCAAACAACCTCACCAGGAACAGTTCCAGGGACAGGGCTTCTTCTACCTCTCTGGGCAACTTGGGCCAGGGTCTCACAACCCTCACTGGAAAAACAATTCTTACTTACAGAAAGTCTAAATCTCCCTCTTGTAGTTCAAACCATCACCCCTTGTCCTCTCATAGCAGGTCCTGCTCAAAAGTCTGTCCCCAGGTTTCTGATCAGCCCCTTTAAGGGCTCTCTGGAGTCTTCTCCAGGCTGAACATCCCTGGCTCTCTCAGCCTGGCCTCACTGCCAGAGAGCTTCCAGACCTCCCACCATTGCTGTGGTGTCCTCTGGCTCTGCTCCAACAGGGGAGCTCCCCCCTCTTTTGCTACTATGAAAGTCTCAGGAAATGCCACCAGGTTTGGAGGTGAGACACAGAGTGGCAGGTGGAGTACAGTGATGGCACAGGTCCACTGCAAAACCAGATGCTCTGTGTATGGAAGAGATATGGGAGGCTTCGTGACAGGAGCACTGGGAGGCTGGAGAGCCATGTGAAAAACACATCAGGTTAAAAAAGTACATTGGGGTTAAAAAAGGGATTTGGGATGAATGATTTGATGACAGTTCTGACCCAGAGAAAAATGTTATCACTTCACAGTGGTGAAAAACAACATCAACAGAGCATGGGCAGTCTTTGAAAAATGCCAGAGACGAGAATTTTGCAGAACTCTGGAAATGCCCCATCTGCCCTAACGACTGCAGAAAGGGAATTGGGAATGGCAGCAATCACAGGAGACAGCAGCTGCCAGGGCTGCTGAGTGATATTTACATCACTGTCCTGCCAGCACTATCATTACTGGATTATCAGGGTGGATTAAGCCTTTAGCCAATTACCCCGACTGGCAAATTGTAGATTGTCTAGACTTCTTCATGTTCAACGAGATGCATGAAGTTTCTCTTTATCGCTGCAGCATCACAAAATGGTCTTGTGGGATCTAATCCTGCCCTTCCCTGGGAGGTTCAGGTGAGCTGTGCCTGCAGCTCTGGGCTGTCTTAGTGTGGCCCTGCACACAGGTAGATTTATTTCAGACGGGATTCTCATAAATTCAGAACGACTTCCAAATTTCTTGACTAGGAGATCAAAGAGGCAAGCATTTGCTTCATGCCATCTGTGGAGCTGCTCAACAGGGCAACGCAGTCTGGGGAGGGGGGAGGAGAAGGGCGAAAAGAAAGCCTCGGAGATTATGCCCTCAAAAACAAGCTCAAATGCCACCCTCACATTAAAAAGCACTGGTTGGCAGTAACAATTAATTTCTTAACTGAAACCCGCCCAACTGTGTCCAAGTGTTTTAATTTGCCTATTGCTACAATATGCAAGGGAGCTGGCAGTAATGGATTTGCAATTAAAACTAAAACTGGCAAAGAAATCGCAAAGCTGGCAAAAGAGCTAATCTGCAAACCATGATCACAAGATTACAAAGTGTTTATGCACATGCTAATTACCCCAGCACATCGCTGAGAATGACTTGCAGGAGAGAACACTGCCTTGTTGTGAGCTAAATCTCTGGATCCCAATGGCCAGGCCAGCCAGCATCCTACCCACTTCCCACAGCTCCTGTGAGCTGGGGACCACAGTGGGAACAGTAGTGGCCCCTGTATGGAAGCAGGGAGAGAGACGAGGGACAAGCAGGTTGACTCCCCCCAGTACCATCCCACATGGCATTTAGGGCAGGATGGTGATTGCTCCTCCAGCAGTTAATGCCAGCAGTCACCGGGAGCCATGGCCTCAGCTGGAATATGGACCCCTCTATGGGAAATGAGAATCACCCCAAATAAACTAGCACCCAGTTATTCACCCTGATTCCTTTCATCCTGCTGCTTCTTGGTTCTAAAAATAATTCTCCCAGCAGACAGAGCCCCTGGAGATTGGTGGGATGCAGAGCACATGTCCTCTAGCTGCAACCACCAAGGATGAGCATGCTGCCACGAGCACCAAACCTTCACAAATTACCTGCAAAGGACAGGAGGCAGGGGAAAAGTACTTAAAAATTATCAAACACCCGTGCAAATAGATCATAGCAGAAAGCAACAGTGGTCATGGGCACCATGAAGAGCAATTTTGAACCACAGGAGAGAATTTCAAGGACAAAACAGAGTGGAAGAGTTGTCCCAGAATAAAAGGCTGCTGGGAAAACTGAAATTCTTTAATATATAGGATTAAGGATTGCCAATATCCTCAGGGAGGAAATGCAAATGGAGATCAGACCATTTTTTCCATAAAAATTAGGAAGGAGAAAGAAGAGGCTTTGAAGTTCAACATGTTAGTAAATGAAAGCACCAGCAAAGGAGACACAAAGAGAAAGCAAGCCCTGGACGCCTAGAATTATGTCTTAAACACTTGGTACCGAAAGACAGAACCCGAGGTGATGAGGAGACTTCCCTTCATGCCACGCACAGATCCCAGAAAATCTCTAGCTTAGAAACTGCCTGAGCAAACAGCATTTCACAACCAAGGCAGGATGGAGTACAGCCTTCACGTGGGATTCCTCAACCTTAGCCAGGCAGCCAGCAGGACGAGGCTGTGAGGAGCACGTCAGGGAAGACCTGGAGCACGTGCCAAGCTGCTCTCAGATGCTTAGAGCAGAGAAAGGATTTCTGGAGGGTGCCCTGAGCTGTATGAAACAGTGCCTGGAGTTGGTGTGGAAGGAGGTGACAGCTAATGGACATCTATAATGTCAGAAATCCAACAGGCATCTCTAGAGATTTTCAGGCTTGGCTGCACTGACAGAGGTTGACCATTCCCAACACCCTCATGATAAGCCAGATGGTTAGTCCAGGCTGCATAGAGGTGGTGAAGGACCAGAAGGACCTCGTTAAGGATGTAGAGCAATAATCCTTGCTGTGTCTGGAAGGGGACTGTCTCTGTGGTGACTTCACAGAGGTATCAGTGGCCTCGCTCAATTATGGCAAGTCAGATTTGGCTGATGGTCATTCCATCAGGTACTTGGGTAAGGGAATTACGGAGCGAGTTCAGCCCATTGTTACTGGTGCCCATGGAATGCCATGTGTCAGGAAATGGCACCCGACCATCCTTGATGCAGATCAGCTCTGTGGAGTTAATTAGCACTACAGAAAGGGCGGTTCAAGGAAGAAGTACTTCAAAACTTGGCTTGGAGATTAATGTATCCATCTCTGCCTGTCAGGCAGTTAATGGCATGTCCAGCTATTTGGAGTAACTGAGTGAAATCCAGGAGTGCATGGGCTAGAGGAGGCAATAGATCATGACAGAATGTTGGGTCCTTCAGACTGTAAATGATAAGACTCTACAGCTGCTGCTTGCTCCAGGTGGGATGTGTGGACCTTAAGAGTTTAAAGAACTGAACACGGCCACAAAGTGTTTCGACTTTTCTTTTTTCTTTTGCGTGTGTTTGAGACACTTTTCCCCTTATGTTCAGAGATTGAGTTGGTTTCTCTATGCTTGCTAGCCAACACCTAAAACAGGCTCTAGCTGGGGTCTGCCATTCTGTCTTTTGCAAGGAGAGCCCCAGATACAACTGTTGCCTACTTCAAGGCTTCTACAAACCAGTTTAATAAAAGCTGACTGCATATGCTTCCACGTTATTAGTTCTGCCCCAAAACTCTGTTCCTGGCAACACAATGTTCCACACTAATGAGCCAAACTTTCCCCTCCCATGGCAGAACTCCTAAACCTCCACACCATTCAGTTCACAAAGTTACCACCCTGTTTTCCCCTCGGGGGAGGGAAGGATTGCAGCTGCAGAGGGGGTTCTTCAAATAATATGAAGGCCAAAGATCTGTGGGAAAATCTGCTCTCAGACAAATAGCACTTGAGGGCATCTGCAGACAGAACCAGCCCCTCTTTACTTCTGTCTGGGTCCCACGTCCTTCTGGCAACAGAGTTTTTTATGAAGCAGGCTGCCACTAATCCCCTGCCAGTTCCTACACCCTGCCATCTTCTGTGGGCAGACAGCACGGAGTGGGAGATGCTGCTGCAGGGAAGTGGTGTTCACTTCAGCCAGGTTCCATGGCTCCGTGGGGAGAAGCTACTCGGCACAGTAATTTCTCACCCCCTCCTGCTGCAAGGAGGTACCGTTTGGTGTGTACTGGGACAACTTTGCCCACCTCTTCCAGTGACTTTTTCACCCGTTCTTGCCACCTTTCTCCCTCCAGCACCGAGCGCAAGATAAAGAGTGGATGGAGGTTACAGTGCTGCAGTGCTGCTGCTCAGATTGGAGAGCACTCAGACAACCCCCAGCACCTCCCTGAAACCCGCTGCTAGGCCTTAACGGCAATGCCCGGGAGCTGAGGATCTGCTGCCTGGCAAACACCCACAGGGCATCTCAGATGAGCCGGGGGGATGCACCTTGGCTTTCCTGTCTGCTTGCCCCTGAGAGGTGGGAGTGCCTGAGATGCAGAGATGCTTGGGGTCCAGAGACACCTGGGGTGCAGAGATACCCAGGGTGCAGAGATGCCCAGGGTGCAGAGATACTCGGGGTGCAGAGACACTCGGGGTGCAGAGATGTCCAGGGTGAAGAGATACTTGGGGTGCAAAGATCCCCAAGACACAGAGGTGTCTAGGATGCAAGGCAGAGCCCCAGCCACCACAAAAATGTGTGGTTTTGGCCTCCATTCACTCACACCTTGAGCCTCCAGCATGGAAAATTGAGGCTTAGAACTTGACATGGGCACAATCGATAGTTTTAGTATTTTATAGATAAATGAGCTGTTGAAATGGTTGCCCCTACCCCACTGTGCTGAATTTCCTCATGTTTCTAGAAGCTGGTCTGAACTTGTCTGACCACCTCCTCTAGTGCTTTCTGTTCCAAACCTTTCTGCACCACATGCGACAGCAGCATCTCCCTGGAAAGGATTTCACTGGCTTCTGACTTTGCCTGAAGCCATTAACTGACAAACTGGCAGCTACCTGCCGCTAACAGGTGATTTCCTAGAGATTATCATTTAAGCAAAGAAGGTTCCAAGGTAAATACACTCATTCTTCATGACAAGGAATTTGAGTTATGCATCCAGGGCTTTGCTACACGTGTCCAGAAATGATGCCATTCGATGACGGAGCTTGGTCCCGTCAGCATGTTCCTTCCAAAGGGGTAAATGAGAAACAACATTTTGTGTAACAGCCTGGCAAGCAGAGCTGTGGGGTGTGCTGGACCTTCCACTCATCCTTCTCAGCCAATGCTGCTCTGAAATCACCGCTGAGGTTGAAAAGGCAATTTTGCTTTTCAAGAGAGAAAAGATGCTGATCATCTTGAAGGAGTTGTGGGTTTAGGGCCACCTGCAACTTCCTAAAATATGATGGCAATCACAATTTCATAGAATCATAGAACTGGTTTAGTCAGAAAACACCTCTACAATCATCGAGTCCAACCTTCACCTACCACCACAGTCGACAAGCCATGTCCTGAAGTGCCACGTCTGCACGTTTCTTCAGCACCTCCAGGGACAGTCACTTCACCACCTTTTTGTTTAGTATCTACAAGTAAATGGTCTGACAAGCAGCACAACTGAATGTTTTTTTGGCTAGTCCTCTGACAGCTTCTGAAACAACCCCTCCTGCAGCAGCCTCCACTGTATTTCATAGGTTCTTCAGTATGGACACAGCCTTCTCCACAGTGCTCTTCACACAACACCAAGACATGAAACCATAAAACTCCAAAATGCTTCTGGGGGAAACTGAGTCACAGAAAAACAAGCTCCTGGGGGACTGGGAGTAGAAGTCAGGATAAAACCACGCTTCCTCCACCACAGTCCTGCATGGCAGTTACATGACTATCCGGTTCCTCTGCTATAAAAGTTAGTAACAAGCCTCACTTCTTACCTGATTTTGAGAACATCCTGTGTGAGTACATAAACAACTGGTGCTGCTAAAATCTGGTTATTTGGCTATTTACACATGTCTGACTCAGCACCTGGTGCTCTCCAGTAAGAGGATTGCATCAAACCAACTCCCAGGGCAAGACGAGAGGATCTGAGTGAAGAGTGATGCTTTTGGATACAGGAGCTGATCTTCCAGGGATGCCAAGCCTGGAAGTGTTCAAAGACAAGTTGGATG
Source organism: Eubucco bourcierii (assembly GCA_013396675.1). Lineage (NCBI taxonomy): Eukaryota > Metazoa > Chordata > Aves > Piciformes > Ramphastidae > Eubucco > Eubucco bourcierii. The sequence continues at coordinate 126,898 of VWZE01023208.1, forward strand.
TGGGGCACTGAGCAACCTGGTCTAGTAGGAGGTGTCCCTGTGCTTGGCGGCAGGGGTTGCAACCAGATGATCTTTAAGGTCCTTTCCAATCCAAACCATTCTGTGATTCACTACAGCCTGCCTCACTCTTCCATATGCTTTTATACACAGATACACTGGATCAGTACAAATAGTACACTATCATTTACCAACATTTCATACCAAGTTGAAATACATGCAGCTAGTTATAAGCTATTTCAAATGAATGCAACAACCAAGCAACTGGCACTGATGTATCAGGTAATTTTCTGTCGTCTTGGGTCAAGAAACTAAATCTTGTCAACAGCTCTCATGTTCAAGTGCTGTCAGAAGTCCCAGCCAGTAGATATTCAGTGTTTTTACCTGAATTCTGCTCCTAGAAGGAAAAGCAGAGTTCACTGGAATGGTAGAAAATGTACATTGCCAGATATAATGCTGCTTTCAGTCACCAAATACATAAGGGCAAACAGAAGAGTTTGGGCACAATGTTAACTCCATACCTGAAGCATTCAAAAGCTTTTTGCCTTTTTCTGTACAGGGGTGTCTGTTGGATCACAGGCAGCATGTTGCCAGCACAAGACAGTCTTTCTTTACACTCAAGTGGAAATACACCCTTAAACTACTGCTGCCTGTGTGTAGAAATGAACACACTTCCTCTTTGTCAAGGTGTTCCCATGTCCCCCTGTCCAGCTGTTTTAGGGAGCTAAAAAAGCAACAGCAAGCAGATTTCTCTGATGTCACCTGCAAGATTTCATTCTTCAAAGTAGCTAATAGCCTGCAAAAATCCAGCAGATTGATTTAAGAGCCTGACAGTCAGTTTCTACCAGAAAGGGACTCCAGAGTTGGACAAGGGACAGGAGCTGCTCTTTAAGCCAACACAAGACAGAGAACAGTTGTACACCTTGTGGTGAATCACTCCGAGCTGTTTTGCTTGAAGAGTTTGTGCCCTGTCCCATTGCAACCACAGCTACATTTGATTTGAATGACACTTCAGACTAATGATTTCCATGCCAGTTCTTTAAGAAGCAATGTCATTTTCTTCAGCACCCTATTATCTCATTCACCATCTCCCAAGATGTTGTTCCAGTTCCAAAAGCAAACTTCTTGTGAGGAAACAGAGTGCTTCCAACTGGCTTTAGAGGGGGCACACGCTTGAAACCCAAAGCCTCCAGACATCCTCGTGTCAGAGGGTGCTCCTCTCCAGCATTCCCATCTCTGCTTGCAGAGGAACAATGCAAGCATGAGAGTAGCACTGCAGATTCAAAAGCTACCACCATAGTAATGATTTCAAACAAGCAAAAAGCTACACACGGCAGTAATAAAAATAAAATCTGATGCGCTCTTCAAAAAGATGCTGAGTGATATCAGTTGGCAGGACTGTGTTGCCTGTCCCAGAGCTATCCAGGGCTTTGCTGCAAACCCACCAAAGGCAGGAGGTTGCATCCTTTCATATCTCAAAAGAAAAGGCAAGTTCTGATGGTTTTTGTTTTGGATACATTACTGTGTAATTACTGCAGATTTAATTTACTTTCTTTTGACTACTACAGCAGATACAAAGGCCGGGTAGATGCGGTAGCTCCTCATGTTATCCTCTATTGCTCTGGGTTTATCTTTGACAGTTACTCCTCCAAAATATCAGGGATGTGTGTGTCTGTCTGTTGAAGGCAAAAAAGAAATATTTCCATTGCTAGGAGACAGGGAAATGCAACTAACATCGTCAACTGCCATTCAACTGATAGCAAGGAAAGGCTCAAGTAGGTAAAACAAAGTCAATTATCTCAAACCATGGCTAAGGAGCATGGGGAGAAAAATCTAAGGAACTCCACTGAGCAAGGGACTACTTACTGGAGCAGAATGTGGACAATTCCACAAAGCACAAATGTTGCTAAGAATATTCAAAAGTCAAAGCTTTCTGTGGGTGTGCAGGCATAGAGATGTCAACACAACCATTTCATGATCACCCAAATTGCTACTAGCCTGCATCCTCTCTCAATGGCTATTTTTAGGACCAGCCTTTCATGTGGTATAATGATGTGGATTTTACAAGAGCATTTATAATGTGTTTCATATGGTGCTCAGTCCTGGAGAAATTGTTTTGTACCAGAGAAAGTTAAACAAAAAGGTTAGGGTGGGTTTGGGTTGGGTTTTTATTATTATTGTTTTATTTCTGTTATTGCTTCTGGTTTGGATTTAGGGTTCAGATGGGTATTTTAGTCCCAAAGGAATACTCAGCACAGCAGGATGTGGTCCCACGAGACATCACCTGGTTTTCTGAATCCCTGTGTCCCTTTGGAGGGTTGGATCGAAGCTGGCGATGGCACAGCCTGTAAGTTATTGCAGGAAGCCAAAGGGCAAAGGCTGAATTCTGGCTGGTGTCAGGGGCTGTGCCCTGTCTCCCTCATCAGAGTCAGCCTTTCTCCTTTCAGGGCAACTCTCACAAAGCCAGGTTTGTAGAAGATGACTACTCCTCGCTACCCCTGTGCCAGCAATTCCAGAGCAGCCTCTCCACACTAAGAACAAGTTTTCATGTGGTAGATCTAACTCTGGTTTTATTTCTCACAGATGAAAGCATTCTCCACAGGGCCATCTCCTTGGCATCAAGAGTCCCACATTTCTGATCCTTTCCAAGCGCTTTGTTGGGAAGATATCTCCACAAGCACATTTACAACTGCAGCCCCCCGTGCAGAGTCAAGCACACTTTATGATCTTGGGCTTTCACAAACCAGATGATCCTTAAGGTGCCTTCCAACCCAAATTGTTCCACAATTCTATGATTTGGCTTTGGCACAAGTCCCATCAGAGCAGAACCTCTGTTTGCACTCGTGTGTGCTGTTCCCCAGAGCAAATCACTGCAGCAAGCAAATTCAACGTGCAGCACTAAGCTGAATCACTTAAAAAAGGTTCTGGGTTTTTTTTTTTGGTCAGTCCATGATTGCCACGTAGCTCGTGAAGGCAGACGTGTGCTTTGTATAGGACAGTTGCAGATTCTCCATGGAACAAAGAAGACACTGTTCAGATTTTTTTTGCCTATACATTTGATTAAATGAAAGTTGTTATAACCAGAGGGGAGAGTGCTTCAGATTCTAGGATCCAGTTTTACTTTGGTTTCAAAGACTCACCACAGCATTGTTGAGTTTATTGTTTTGTTTAACAAAATACTAATTTTGGAACCCCATGCAACACAATTGAGCTAAATTCCTCTCCTTGCAGCTGAGCTGTGTTTGGCTCAGAAGGAGATGATGAGGGAGGAGTGGTGGCTTAAAGCCACTTCAGTGACCTCTTGACCAGCACTTCCAGCCACTGGGATACTTCTGCATACCGCTAATTCTGCCAGGTTCTGCTAACCCTCCCTATCCTCAGTACTGACCAGATGTCCCACTTTCACAGAGGTTGAGGTAGTGAGATAGTACTTCATGACTTTGGGAAGGGTCATAAATTCTAAAGACCCAAGGGCAAAAATCTAGAGGAAGTGCCATAGGATGGAACAGTGAGAGCTAAGAATAGGTGAGAGTTCTTTGTACAAGATCACTAGAAGGTGACCAAGACAGAGATACTGCTGTGATCAAGGTTCAGAGGCACATAATGTTGCAGTCAGGTAGGTGGGTTTGTGAGCCACAGCAGCATGTGCTGAACTGGCAGACCCAAGGTGAGAACGAAGACCTCAGCCAACATTTGCAGAGGGCTTGGTAGAGACTTTGCAGGTTACCAGGACATCTCATCACTCATACTATGGAACTCATCCTGCCTGGGGGCTGAAGGAAGCCATGCCCTCCTGGACAGACTGCTGGACAAGCCAGCAGACACTGCTGTTCAGTCTTTACTGATTCAGCTGGATTAAAACTGGCAAGAAGGAAATGACCAGCTCTGCATCCTGTTACCAACCCCCTGAGTCATCCATCCAACTACCCAACCTTTGTTTCATCCTTCAGAAACAGAGACTGATGAGCAAGTATCACATTACAGACTGCTTTTTTAAAGGGAGATTTGGAAGAATAGCCCATGAGAGAGCCTGTGGGAGGGACTCACAAGTCTCATCTTGGCACCAACCTGGGATATGGCCAGGCTGAGAAGTTCTCCCTCCTGCAGTGGTCATGCGAAGAGTTTGGGAAGCAATTTGTACCTCCTCTCCAATTTCTGTGCCCTCCACCCACAACTGATAAATGATGAGGTAAGAGCCCATCAGGCTAGGAGAAATGCTGACATCAGCCATCTCCTGGCACCACAAGCAGTGAGCTGGGGCAGCAGAGGCATGGGAAACCAAGAAAATGAGCAGTGAATGGCCTTACGTGATGCCTGTGGACAGCCCAACATCTCAGAGGGGTGAAAGAGAGAAGATGCCACAGTGGCAATGCTCTCTTCAAGAGGAGAGTTGTGGATCTCTGTGCTGGTTTTAGGCTAACTGGAATATTTTAACAGAGAAAATTATATTAGAGGCTGTGAAAGGAAACGATGGTGATGTCTACTTCACTCATAGGCTCACTGAGATTTTTAAGTACTCAAAACATAGATAAGTCAGTCTCTGGGGCACAGCATCTTGGTCTAGCAGCTTCTGGCTTTTTCTCCTCTCTGCTGAGTAACCTCACTAACCACTTTTCTTCTAACCCCCCTGGCTGATCCTCCAAGCTCACCCTGCATGTAAGGCAAACATTGGGGTAAGGTACAGGGGTGGGGAGAAGGTGGAAGGGTGGTTGGGAGCCCCTCCTGGGGTCTCTGATTTCGGGGAGGGGAGTTGTGTTGCTGTATTACCTTTAACTTGTATACTTCTGTAACTATTCCTGTCTATAGTGTCTATCTCTGCTTGTACATTGTGCTGAGCTGTAAATAGAGCTTCAGTCCTTAACTTCCAGCTGGCTGAATTCTAGTCTGGGTCATTTTACAAAGTGGGAGGGGGGGTGGTGTGGCAAACTCTCAAACCATCACAATCTCTAGCAACACTTTCCAATCAATGCAACCTATGAAGAAGGCAAACCTCGAAGATTTCAGGAGGGATCTGTAACTTGCATACGATGCAGGAGATTTTAGTGACTGAACTGCTGTTCATCACACATGCTTGACTGAAACCCACCCTGTCCAGCACAGCCTCCTTGTGAACACCTGGGATGTTCACAGGCCCTTCCTTCACTCCCTCTGTGATGAACTAGTGAGGGGGCTGTACAAAATCAAGACTAAATTTGGTCTTGCTGAACCACCCAAGCCAAAAGGCAGCCAAAGTGGGGTCTGAGACAAAGTTGTAGGTATTTCCTCCTCAAGACTGTTGGTGTTTCTCAGCATTTGATGGTGCTCTGCCAATAACCATCACGTCCTGCACACTCAGACACACAGTCCAGAGCAGACTGCAATCTAAAGTGTGCAGCTCACACCACCTGTATCCTGAAATCCTGCTTCACTTGCAGATCACTCTAGAGATAAGAGAGAGGTTCAGCCTGTGATAGGATCTGGTCCTTCACAGGTGATCCATGAGAGCAGCTAACAGTCACCCCTGCACATCAGCAACGTCTGTTTAGTCACAGGGACACAGATGCAACTTGAACAGATACCTCAAACAGCAAACATCAGCACACCCAACCACATGGACTGATCAGTTTCCACTCAAATGCAGGAATTTAATGGTGCTTGGAAAATTACTACAGGGAAGGGGTTGCAAGAAGACATGTGTCCTGATGGTGAGCAGCAAGAGCACGCTGCAGAACTCCTCATCACCCTCCCACTGCTCCCTGCTTCTCTCCATTACAGTTTTGGATGCCAGAACAGCTCTGTTCTTTCATCTCCAACACGCCAGGCACTGCTAGACCCAAACCACTTTGTTCTTCACAGTTAAAATTTCAAAACTATCAATCATTAACATAGATGAGCTCTGGGAGCTTGGGTTGATGTGAGCTTTTGCTTTCCTCTTCGAATTCTCAACCAGCTGAGCTAAAAACATTTCACAAACGGCTCCAGTTAGCAGCTTGTAAGAACCTTCACCATACAGAACCTTGTAGTAGCTGGCACTTCTCCCCCCCCGCCAGAACATCCCATGCCTGGGAAGCCAGTCCCAGGGTAGCCTGAGAAGGAATCCCAGTGTGAGAGTAGATATTGTGGAATGGTCTGAGTCACGTGCAGGCTCATTCACATCCACAGCTTTACATAAAACTTGCTTTTGTTTCCCTGTGACATTTCCCCCCCACTCCTCTTTTTTTCATTCCCAACAATTTTCAAACAAAGGTTCTCTTAGGACCACACACAGGCAGTGCTGTATCATGTCACTGCTTCTTAGGCAGAATTCTCTCATTTATTTCAAAGAGAAGTTCTGCTTCAAAATTGAGGGTGTGATATGAACTCACAAATTAACACAAGAATTTTCCTTGGNATACTTTAATATTAAAAAAAATACTTTTTCATCATTATCCTATTTCAAGTTAGGTGGAAGACCTGGAAGAAGTGGATTTGCTCTGGTCAGGAGGGAACAAATTGCTCATCTGTCTGTCTGTCAGGATGTCCATCAGCAGCCCCCACGCTCCTCATGTTTTCTGCCAGGAATATAAGAATTTATGGGGACAGATTAACATGCTGGCAAGGTCTTGGAGTTGCCAGGGAACCTGGCTGGGATGCTGCTGGAGATGTTGCTCTCCCACAGCAGCAGGCACTGCTCGGAACACACGGAGCTACCGTTTGGTTGCAGTTGCTCTCCCTCCATGCACAACATCTGGAGAGGGATGCAGTAGCCCAAGTCCCCATCACACAGCGACTCCGGGGAGTTTTCCTACTGGTTTCAACAGGATTAGAACACAACACAGGAAAAAGCAAAAAAAAACTATTGCCCTGACAGTGCAAGCTAGGACAGAAAGACCTCTCCACTGCAGCAGCAAAGCTGTGGATTTCCTTCCACCAACTGCTGCAGGGTTGCCAGCCTCTCCCTGCAAGGGGATAGAGCAGCCTTGAGGGAAGTGGACTGCAATAGAAGAAGCCAAGTCCCAGGGCTACTTGAGTGCTACTGCTGCTGCTTGAGCTTCTGTCTGGTGAAGGGCAGCAGGAGACTAAGCTCCATGCTTTCTGACCACGTGTTAGACATCTGGGACCTGTGGCCCCAGGCCAGCAGCAGCTGTGCTCTCAACATGTTCTGCCCAAGGGGAGATTTCACATCCAACCACCAGGAACCAAGCTCAAGGAGCCAAGTGGACCACAGGGACCAGGCTCTGGACACAGGCATTGTTTCCGAGGCCTGAACTCAGGGATGCCGCAATCACCCTTCTGCTCCTACCTGAGCTCTGCTGAGACAACTTAGCAATTAGGAAAATGAGGCAGTGTCTGTTCTCCAGAGAACCTCGTGGAGCTGTGTTTGTCGTATGCACAGAAAGCCCAGCTCTCTTGCACACAGCATTTGAATTCTGTCTGCACACCTCACACACAACAGAGGTGCACAAAGAGTGTGAGGAGCTCTCCCGGGAGTTCTTCCATCAACCGGAGTGGGAATGCTTGTACCCCACACATGGGACAGCACAGTTCACTCCCCTATTTTCCAAACCTATTTACAAAAGCAACTTAAACACTCCTTCTACCATTTAACTGCCACACAGTACAAGATACAACAACGTTCAGAAAACCCCCTCAGGTCTAAACTCAATTATACAACTGTAGCAAGAAAAATATTTTAATCTGATCAAAGATTTAACATGTTTGACCATGTCTGACCTCTCATGTTTGCAACCACCTCAAAGGATGATGTTCTTACAAAGGATGTACCTTAATTTGATTTAAAGTCGTTTGTACTATTTTAAAAAGGATATAGTTTGATGGTTTTCTATTTCATTTAGAAAAAACAGTTTCTCAGATTGTTAGTATTCTTTGGAAGTTTCCTGCCAGTTTTTAACCTACAGATCCCCCTGGACTCAGCGAAAGTCAAAGTGGCACCACGAGAAAGCACACATCTGACACCTGCAAGTCGGACAAGAAACCATTCTTCTGGGGATTTCAAATTAATGCAGTCTGCCCTGAAATGCTCTTACACACTGGACCTTGAACATGCTCACCTCAGCCCAGCCAGCTGAAGGGGGTTCACTGGACCCTCCCAAAACATGAGACACTTGGGTTCAGCTTGCTGCCTTGTTCCCAACTCCAGGAGCAAATGAATGTCCTGTCCGCATCTCAGTGCTGTTTTCTCTCTTTGATAGCTCCACTGACTACTTGCTAAAACCAGTATCACTCGAGCCAAATGTCTTCACTCAAGGGGTTCTCAAACCCTGGAAAAGACTCCCCAGGGAGGTTGTGGATGCTCCCTCCCTGGAGGTGTTTAAAAGCTACAAAGATGTGGTGCTGAGGGACATGGAATCATAGAATCATAGAATGGTTTCAGCTGGAAGTGACCTCAAAGCTCATCCAGTTCCAGCCCCCCTGTGCCATAGGCAGGGACACCTTCCACTAAAACAGGGTGCTCAAGGCCTCATCCAACCTGGTCCTGAACACCTCCAGGGAGGGAGCAGCCACAACGTCCCTGGGCAACCTGTGCCAGTGTCTCACCACCCTCACTGTAAAGAACTTCTTCCTAACATCCAGTTTCAATCTCCCCTCTGCCAGTTTAAACCCATTCATTCCTCCTCATCCTGTCATGACAAGACCTTGTAAACAGTCCCTCCCCAGCCCTCCTGTAGGCCCATGTCCTGTAGACATCATGGGACCAGACTTGGCAGAGCTAGAGAATGGTTGGACTCAGTGACCTTAAAGGTATTTTCCAACCGAAAGGATTCTATGATTGTATGTATTACTCTAAACCAGTGCATGCAGCAAAGGTGGGTCTGCCCAGGATCTGCTTGCTATGGGGAGGCTATTGCCACATCCCACTGCTTGCTGGGGACATCAGCTGGGCTTGATGCTGCTACTTATGTCAGGTACCTGGACACAGAATCGCAGTATTGTTTCAGTTGGAAAATTCCTCTAAGATTTGAGTTCGACCACTGACCTAACACCACCGTGTGCCTCAGCACCATGTCCACAGGTCTTCTGAACGCATCTAGGGATGGTGACTCCACCACCTCCAACGTGTTAAGTTCATCACTCCAGAGCAACGCCAGAGCATGTCGATAACACAAGTGGGTGTGTTTTGCTACAAAAAAGACACAGTTTTGGCTGGGGACATGGTGGGTGGCCTAGCAGGATGTCGGGGGTAGCAGAGAACAGTTAGCAGGCCCCAACCACCTTAATGGAGACAAATGAAGAGTGCTGCTGCTGAGAAAAGAAGACAGACACAAAGGAAAGCAACACGGTGGGAACGCAAATAGTGGCACTTCAACCTGGGCAGGCGCCCTGGGACAGCTCCGGCAGCCCTCACAGCACCTCGATAGGGCTAGTGGGGAGACAACGGAAAGATGTGATTTTATGGGGTGTCACAGGGTGGGGGTTCCATCCACAGCAGCAGTGCTGCCCCCCCTTCGCCTTTTGGGGAGCTGTATGAGAGTTTTTAGTCAGTTAGATGTAAAGCCCTGATCATTTGCCAAAAATACTCCTGGGTTAATAGTTTTACATTTCTGGTTTTTTTGAAGATTCTGAAGTTAATCCCAGCTGCAAACACCATTGCCAGGAAGCCTCATTAACCAGAACACAACCGACACTACCAAGTGCACGCATGAGGCGATACACAACCCTGCTCACTCATGCCAGCCCTTCTCCCCTCCTCTGCCTGTGCTCAAGTGTTAATTAAACACACTTTTATGGCTGGTTAAGTATCTGCAATCTTCAGTCGCAGATCTGACCTCCTCAATTATTGGAAGTAGCCACCAGATTATAGTCCACACTTCTAATACACACAGCAGCAATAAATCTATATGGGAGCAATACATCACTGGCCACAATAAAGTTTGCACGGTCAACGAAAACACGAGACAGGATCGCCCAGAGACATCAGCATAGGCAGGTTGTTATGCCGAATCAAGGAAGAGACCTTCCTGCTTTCTGTGAAGTAACTGATTTTCAGCTAAAAAGGTCAAATTGGCTTTTTAATTCACAGGACATGAACTGCAGCAGGGCCCGAACAGGGCTAACAGGAGCTGGCCGAGGGGTTGGGTGTTTCCTGTGGCTCTCAAGGGGATGGGATCTTTCCTTCTCTGCTATTGAGTTTTCTCCTCTTTGAGTTCTGCACACTCTACTTACTCTGACAGCAGCTCCTTGGGTTTTTATTACATTATCGAAGGGAAGGGCGACTCATAAACCACAACCTACTTTCTAGCTCACTTGCCATAAACAGGCTTTTGCTCTCCGTCACCCATCAAGTAAGGGTTTGAGATTGACAGAAATATTCCTCTTGCTTGCTGTGGCTAATGTATCTCTAGATTTACCCATATTCTACACCAGGGAGCAAAGCAAATGTGTTCAAATATGACAATTCAATATAATCGCTTAAAATTTATGCAGAAAGTTTGATGTTTTAAGGGGATACCTGATACATGGAGGAAAGGACATGAGGTGAAAAGGAACAGAAGAAACGGTAATTTGAATTATAATAATGTACACTGGCCCTGCCTTGCAAATGCATCTTTTCTTGCTGAAGGAAGGGGACTAAATTCTTGCTGAATTTAGGGACTGATTCTCAGTATCTGCAAACCAATCTCAGCAAAGTTACAACAACCTGCACCCAGGAACTCAACTCCCCAAGAAGGGTTGTTCTGGGGCATGACCAGGATCATGGAGGGAGCCACCTTTTGCTGCCCAGGCCAGCAAGGTTTGGAAGGACCACCCAGCAGTGATCCCAGTAAACAGTATTTCATCACACTGAGTTTCATACGCCACAATCCATCAATTTTTGATCATTCTTAAGATCCTACCCCTCCAGTGAGCAAAGTGTTGAAATTAAGGAACATCACAGATTCTTTTAAACTTTCTCTCTTTACAGGTTAACAACTAAAAGTGAAATAAAGCATCTGATGTCCTGTTCTCATTTACCAACTGCAAAGGCAGAGCAGGACCCAAAAGGCAGGCAGCAATGCCAGCTTCCCAGGAGCAACATGAGCACTGACTAGGTGCTGCAAAGCTGTGACACTCTTTTCCAGTGTTCTGATAACTCTGTTCTGTAGAGAAGCCTTCAATTTAATTATCCAGATAGCAAAACCTGTATATACAAGACACAGAATCACTAAAGTTGACCCCAGAGGGACAAACTTTACAGGAAGAAGACAGGAATAATCCTTCAGCAGTATTAAGCCTTTTCCTAAAAACCTCAATTGCCATTTTTGAAGCACAAAATCCACTTTCTGGCCCACAGGTCAGAGCCCTGACTGAAGGCAGACCGAAACCTGGCTGTTTTACAAGCCAATACATCAAACTGCGATTAAGCTGCAGGACACAAACACCAGGAGCTGCTCGCCTCCAAATCCTGTGGCCCAGGAAAAGGAAGGGATGTCCTTCCATTAGATATCAGGGCTTGGCTGCTGGAAGGGTGAAGTAAAACCCAGATGATGGGCAGACTGAAAAAGAAACTCCTCCAGGAAATCTGGAGCAAAGCAAGCACTCACTGCTGAGAACCTTTTCCCCTTCCCACTCCTTCTCCCTCCAGTTTGCACAAAAAAGCACTGAGGCATCTTAGGAACCAGGATAAAAAGCACATGCAGGAGCCTGAAGACCCCTGTGACACACTTCATCAATGAGAGAGACCAGAAAACTTCTCCGTGAGAAGAGGCTGCACTCACCAGTGGTGACATAGATCCGTTTGGCAGGTAAGGGTCTGAGAGCATGAGGAAAGGGTAGCCAGAATATGTAGATCCTTTGTACATCCCTGGGTCCTGATGCTTCATGCCTGTGAAAAGTCGATTTCCCGGTCAAGATTCGCCTTAGGACAGGTGATTCTTTTGCCCGATGGGAGGCCCTGGAGAGCTTACAGCACATTTTGGGACTCTTCGTGCCCCACACTCCTTAGAGAGAGGGCCACGGTTCCCTGCGGTGTTAGGTCCCACATGCAGGGCACTGGGGTGTTCGTGGCTGCCAGGAACAGCTGTCCCCACGGGTGTTGCATAGGGCAGGCTAGCAGCCCTGATTTCTGAGGGCCAGGGAGCAGTGGGTGAGGGACTGAGGGGCCGGGTGGGGCGGCGGGGTGATGGGGGACACACAGACCCGGGGCTGACCATGACTAACCATCATCCATGTGTTCCGGGAGCTTCTCGTGATAGACCCTCTGCGGATCCTGCACTCGCCTGATGGCCTGCATCGGGAGGAGAGAAGAAAAGAGGGGCAGGGCGGTGGGTGGCAGGGCGGAGGGCGCGAAGCTGGGGCGGGGGACAGGCGGTTGGCTCGGGATCCCGGCTCACNGACTCGTTCACCAACGAGGACTTGAGGTCGGCCAGGTCACGCTCCGTGAAGGCGTTCTCGGGGATCTTCTCCTCCTGCTCGCCCTCGTCCTTGAAGGCCAGCATTTCGTCGGTGGCCCCCAGGTCGTCTCCGCCGCCGCTGCCCAGCTGAGGCATCTT
>VWZE01023208.1:140116-181299 GCA_013396675.1 Eubucco bourcierii
CCTAGGCCGGCTGTAGGGTCAGGGGTGGTCTGATGGGGGTGGTCTGATGGGGGTGGTCTGGGGGGGATCAGTGCGGCCCCTGGATGGGTGTGCACGGCTGTATCCACAAAGGTACACCCACAGAGGTACTCCCGTGTTTGCACGTCTGAGCACACATCTGTCCACACATGTACCTGCAGTGCCTGCATGTACAGCTGTGTGAACACACATCTGTACACACTCGTGTCATGGAGGTCATGGAGGTGTTGGGTAGAAGATTGGACTCAATGACCTCGGAGTTCTTTTCCAACCTTAATGATTCTATGGTGCATGGACCTGTGCACACATCATGCCAGCACATACAACTGTTTGGGCATGCATCTGTACACACTCGTGTATGCACATGCATCTCTGTGCACCTGTGCTCATACATGTGGGCACATGGCTACACGTGCAGCTGTGCACACACACACATGGGCGCACATGTCTCTGTAGACACATGCACGCAGCCGTCTCCACACAGTGCCTGCATGCACCTGTGCACACATGGTCATCTCCATGCACTCATCTGCCTACACATCTTCACCTGTGTACATCTGTATATGAAGGTGCTTATTTGCATGCACACATCTGCACACACATCTCATGTGTCTGCATGTAACTCTGTGTTCACCTCTGTGTGTGGAGTTGTACATGTGCATGGACACACGTGTGGGTGACTCTGCAGGTGTCTGAGTGTGCGTCTGCACACACGTCTGTACGCATCAGCATGCACAGCTGCACATCTGGTGTATATAAGAAGTCACCCACACTCACACCAGAGAGGTCCTCGTGCATCTCCTAACACATCAGCGCAGACAAACACACAGTGGCACATGTCAGCAGGCACAAACACATCTGCATGCCCACATTGGCCTAGGACTGTACATCAGCAGCACGCAACTAAGCATAGTGGAGAGAGGTCTGCACAAGACAGACACATTGGTATGTGCAGAGATGCACACACACACATCAATGCATGTAGAGATACACAGAGACACAAGTCAGCACATGTATGTGTGCACTCATGTGTGCCCACAACAACCGTGTAATTGTGGCCACAGGTGACAGAGACACATGTGGCTGCTGCTGCCCATGGCACCCTTGGGCACAGGATGATACACATAGAATCATGGAATGTTTCAACTGGAAGGACCCTGAAAGATACCCAGTTCCAACCACCTGCCATGGGCAGGGACACCTCCCACTAGTCCAGGTTGTTCAAAGCCTCCTCCAGCCTCGTCTTGAGACTTCTAGAGATGAGGCATCCACAACTTCTCTGGGCAGCTGCCCACCATTACTCCCTCACACCTGGCCCCATCGCCAGCACAGACATGATGCTGGACGGCAGAAAATTACTGGTTTTCCCAGGTGTCCCAGAGGGCCAGGAAATGTGAAATTACCAACTTTGCAGCCCATTTCCAAGGCACTAGACACTTGCATGTTGGCGTCAGAGTTTGTTCTGAAGCAGTTCCCATGGAAAAGGAAACTCCCCATCTCTTCTGATCGCGTACGGCAGGGCCTGTGCATGTCTCCAGTAGCTTAAAACAACACCCCGATATTTGTTTTCCTTAATTAATATTGCATAAGATAGCCCTGGGTCCTGGAGGCTTTGCTACAGACTGTAATGACGCCATGTAAATTGGTTTTTATGACCCAATATACTACATATTGTCACATTCAGCCCTTGAATAGGAAGCTAAAGATCTTGGTCCCTATTTTTCTTGGTAATTAGGGTATTATTACTAGGGATATAATCTCATTACTTTTTGGAGAGGAGAAGAACTAGTTGCAGCTACTTTGAAAAGTAGTGAATATATTTAAATGAACACAAATCCATCCTTTTTCTAATTGCTGACTTTGCATGACATAGAATTACTGTTCTGATTTAAGAGGGGGAGACACAGTTTAGGTTGGGCTGAAGGAGGTGGGATAGGGAAGGGATGCTCTTGACTTTTTTTCCCTCCTGCTGCACTCTCCCATCCAGATGAAGAAGTAGGTTACCCTATAGGAAACTGCACATTTCCCTTCTTAACACTACCAAAAAAAAAAACCCCAAACACCAAGCTGCAGCCACTTTGAGCAATAATCATTTGAATGAAATATTTGTGATTTTAAGATTTATATTTTTCCCCCCTCTTCTTTCAGATGATCTTCTTGTTTTGCATGTGAAAAAAATCGTCTGAGATTACAGCCCTCCCAAATGGAGATAAAGCCTTGGCAATGAGTTGGAAACCTGTTGTAATCTGTGATCCAGGAAACAAAGAGCCTCATTAATGCAGAGACTTTGGTGAGCCTTTGATGTTAGCTAGCACAGCATTCACTCTCAGTTCCATTTGCATTTAAACATTCATAAAAACATCATCTCTGCTTCCTTTGCCTTAAGCAATTTAGGAGTGAAGTATAGCTTCTATTTAAAGAAACCCACTGTGGTGAGGCTTAGAATACAAATATCACATAAGCTTCAAGCAGAGCAAATATTTTAGCCTACATTTCTGGTGGGCACGTTTAATAATATTATATTTAAGATCCAAAATAAAAGATCCATCTTATTTTTGTTAACCTTACACCACGTATTCCAGGGTAAAACAGAAAAAGGGACTCTTTTAGCTCTACGTATACAGAGTACCAATTTGTGGGAAGTAAGAGAATCCAGAGGATTTTACATTATTCACAGGAGACGAATCTTTGAGAGCAGGGTGCCTGCAGCAAGGTGTCTAAATCTGTGTGGAGAGACACTACAGGGAAAATTTGAAACGAGCTTAGTTTTATAGGTTTATTATATATGTAGTTTTCTGAACTGCAGAATCTTCATCCTGCTTTTAGAATGAAGTAAAAGAAAAAACAGACTAATTATTTTTTTTAAAACAAGCAGAAGAAAAATAAAACACAAAAAAGATCAGAATAAGTAAAACAAAAGTCGGAAAAAAGTAAAACACAAAAATCAGAATAAGTAAACCAGAAAAAAAATGGAATAAATAAAGCACAAAAAAATTAGAATAAGTAAAACACACAAAAAACTCAGAGTAAGTAAAACAGAAAAAAAACAAACCAAAACAGAATGAGCAAAACACACCAAAAAATCAGAATAAGGTTTTCTTCCCAGATGAAGGCACCATTGTTTCCAGACAGTGGCCTGAGGGAGTGGCAGCAGGGAGGGAATGTAGAGAACCACTCAGAAAACAAAGGCCCAGCGACCTCCTTTCCAAAGAGTTCTCCACCAGCACACCTTGGAGTGGGTCAGTGCTAAAAAGGTTGGAGGTGACCTGAGTTGGTGCCTGGCAATGTTCAGCTCAGGTTTTGCACATTCACTGCACCATTAAAAATAACCAAGCCAGCTGAAATGGTATAAATAAAAGGAAATCTTTGTTTGGTGCCATGAGTCGGTTCAGCCAGACTGATGTTAGAAACGACCTAAGCAGCTTGCTTATATGATGAATATCCAAAATGAAAAACTGAAATGGAAAACACTTAGAAAACAACTTTACCTTGGATAAAATATTTCTGGAGCTGGATCAAAGCAAAAGTAAAAGCCTGGCTTACTTGTCAGATCATATCTGCACTGAACTTCAAGGTTTGATTTGTATTATTTACATGGAAAAGGTCCCAAGAAACCAATTTGGCACTAAGGATCTTCATTACGTTTTTTCGCTTGTATGGGCGATTAAATCAATCCAGGGTTCCTGTTTGAATGTTTTTTGAAGGGTGCAGCCATCTGTGAATTGAGGAACTTTGCTGATGTCATCTTGGTGCTTCAGACATGCTTCTTTCCCCTCTCTTTTTTAAATGTAAATGCCCTTAAAGGAGCACGCTGCTTCTGCTGCTGGAATTTCTATTTGCCCTTCCAGTAACTGTTGAGAACTAAAGGTGTATAAGAAATTTTTAGAACATCTTAACTGTAACACCTGCAGATAACAGTAAAGAAGATTAAATTACAACCAAACCAGCCTGCCAGTCAGTCTGTCTGTCCCTCCCCCTGCATTTATCAGCATGTTCTCTGGTGCTCTGTGTGAAACTCAGCACATGTACTCCTCTACTGCGTTATGTGGCTTCCCCATATACATTAGGTTAAGTGAAACCTCTCCTTTAAACTCAATGCGAATGTCGCCACTAACTTCTCTCAGGATAAAACTTCACTTTCTGGTCTTTAAAAGGGGCTTCGTAGTGAAGCAGTTGGCTTTGTTTTATTTAGCTGATTTGTTTGTCGTTTGGGGTTTTTTATTCATTTACTAGAGGAGTAGCTCCTGTTTTACTCCACGTTTTCTCCTCTCACACAAATTCATTTAGTGTGAGTGAAGAGCACCTCTGTCCCTGACAGGGTGACCATCCTATATCTGCCTTCCCATTTCAGTGTATCTGCAGCAAATACATTTCCCTGACACGCGTACATCAAAGTGTACTTTAATGTCAAACCAGAATTATTTCAAGGTGGGCTTTTTTATGCTCAGCTAATCAACTCTCTACTAAGCATTTTCCAGTCTTTTGGAGAAGAACATTTGATTGATTGTCCTGTAAGGATGGTCTGGTTGATAGATTGGCAGTGCAAGCATTTCAGATGAGAGGGATGAAACCCCCTGTGTGGGGTTCCAACTGAGAGCAGGAGCTCCTGGAGGATAGGCTTCTACCAGCCGAACTAAACCTGGCAAAGTACCAGAGTAAATCAGGCCACTGAAAGCTCTGTTTTGCCCAAAGGGGTTTACACTGGTGTAATTACTTCAGCACAGTCATAGCAGGAACATTTCCTTAGTCTAGACAAGCTCTAATAGGTAAAAGAGATCTATCGTTGCAGCCGAAGCATCTCTAACCAGCAAAGCTTGGTGTTCTTTCCACTTGGCCTTTCCTTCTCTCCTGTGTGCCTCAGTGCAGCAGGATTTTGTGCTGCCTTGCAGCATCCCCCAGTTTTGTTGGTCTTCAACAGAAAAAAAGGGTCAAAGAGTCACTCAGCTGCTTCCCTACTTGACTCACTCTGCCCATCTTAATCTTGCATGATTTTAGGTCTTTATTTGACTTTGTGCATTGATATAAACTTAACTTAAAGGGTTCACTGGCATCAGACAGAAGATTGCTTCTAAAACACCAAGAGAAAATTCCCTCCCTGACACTGCAATATTTGGGTTGCTCTCAGATGTCTACACTCTTTCCTGGCAATGTTTACAGCCGTTAGGACCAGAGAGTCCTGTTTTCTCCCTTGGGAAGCAAGGAGCATTCTGCTTTCTCCAGGAAAAGAGAATAAGGTCCCACAAAGGGCTCAATCAGATGTCGAAAGCTATAGTGTGAAATCCACTTTGAGGATAACTCTTTGGAGAACTCCCTGCATGCACAGCACATGGCAGAAACCATCGTCTCCCAACATCTCTCCTTTTGGCTTTTCCTTAGTTTAGAGGATATGGTTTTGATTTTGTGGGGTTTAAGCCCACCTCTCCAGGGTGATTTTCACTTAACAAGCCTTTTCTTTCTTCCTGATACAAATAACACTTCAGATTGTTAAAAGATTCTGAGACTCGTCTATTTTTTGCTCCATGTGGTTTTTTCTCTTCTTGCTGTTGGAACTGGACATGTGGTGAGAGTATTTCTGATTACTTTCACTGGCAGGTTCTCAGGGGCTTGCCCTACACTGAAAGATCTGTGTTTCAAAGAGGAAGGAGCATGTTTATTTGTTTACAAAAAACACTTTTCCAAAGCTGTGGCCATACAACCATCCATGTAGTCCCCACTCTGATGACTCCTGGCTTGAACGTAAAAGGACCCATGAGGACGGATTTGCAAAATCGCACTTGTTGCTTCCACAAATGTTTTTTCCATAAACTAAAAGAGAAAATATGTTGATTTTCAGGTCCATAAAACCTTATTTTTACCAACCCAAAGTAGTGGATTCCCTTTTTCCCTGCCAGTGTCCCTCATAGTTTAACAAAATCCTTACAAGGCAATTGAGGGATATGGAGATGGTGAGGGGCCTGGATCAAAGGCTGAGAGCCCTGGGGCTGTGGAGTCTGGAGAAGAGCAGCCCCAGAGGGGTTCTGATCAGTGCTCAGCAAGAGATAAAGGGTAGGGGGAAGGGGATGGGGCCAGACTCTTACAAGTGGTGCCCAGGGACAGGACAAGGGGCAATAGGCACAAACTGGAACCCCGGAGGTTCCAGTGAATGGGAGGAGAAACTTCTTCGGTGTGAGGTTGCTGGAGGCCTGGAGCAGACTGCCTGGAGAGGTTGTGGAGTCTCCTCTGGAGAGCTCCCAACCCCAGCTGGACATTGTGCTCCTGGGCAAGCTACTGTGGTTGCCCTGATTTGGCAGGGGGTTGGACTGGATGATCCCAAGAGGTCCCTTCCAGCTCCCACTATGCTGGGATTCTGGGATAGAAGTAGTCCCTTGCTGTACATATGGTACAATTCACGTGAAGTACACTTTGTCCTGGGATTCCTGTTTGTGCACAGGATGGAACAAAGTACAGGAGAAATCCAAATATTGTTCTTTTAGCTCAGGCTCTGCTTAGACATAGTGGCCAGCTGCAGCTGAGCCTGTGTAAGAGGTTACTGCCCAGAACCACCTTCCATGTGCTTCTTCCTTTTTCAGACCTCCAGGGTGCTCCGTCGATTGGGGCAGCCTATTTTCACATGCATGCACTGCCCAATTGCCTTCTCTCCTGATGACCTCGTTTCTAGAAAAAGCCTATTTCTAGGAGCCCATTTCTCAGAAGAATCATTCCCAACTCTCTGACTGAGATAGGTCTGAATGAGAAAATTGCTGACATGGGGGCTGGACAATGGCAGTGAACTGCTGCACTGGGTGGCAGACAGTGAAATGAGTTTTCGTGGCTGTGACTTGGGACACCTGAATGGAGAACTGCTGTCTCTGGATGCCCAAGAGAGCAGTGAGAGGAACAAGGCTCAAACTAAGGAATTTTCAGTTGGAAAGGACCTTTCAGGTCATTGACTCCAACCACCCTCTAACTCAATAAAGCCAGTGCTAAACCATGGCCCTCAGCACCACAACTCTGCCTCTTTTGAACACCTCCACAGATGAGCTTACATCACCTCCCTGGGCAGCCTGTTCCAGTGTTCGAGAACCCTTTTGGCGAAGAAGTTCCTTCTAATACTCAATTTAAACCTTCCCTAGTGCAATTTGAGGCTATTTCCTCTTGCCATACTGCTTGTAACTTGGGAGAAGAGACCAAATCCCACCTTGCACCAACCTCTTTCCAGGGAGCTGTAGAGAGAGATAAGGTCTTCTCTTGGTCTCCTCCAGATTAAACAACCCTAGTGACTTCAGCCACTCCTCATAAAACTTGTTCTCCAGACCCCTTAGCAGCTTTGCTGCTCTTCCCCAGAGCCTCAATGTCCTTCTTGTAGGGAGCTCCCCAAAATTGAACATAGAGGCTGCTTTGTTTGGAAGTACCTGCAGGGAGCAGTGCTGCTGGGGAAGAGTGAATTCAGGAGTTCGGGATTGTTAGGACCACCTCGGCTGCAGCTCTCTCCGTGGTCCCACATTAGCACATCAAACTCCGGCTGATCAGAGCTGGTGGCTTTGGCAGTCTCCTGCCTTCCACCAACATGTATCCGAGTGCCCCTGCAAGAAGTCCTCCCCAAGTCTCTGCAGGCTGATCCCCTCCTTCCCAGTGCTGGAGTTATACAGAAAGAAAGGGAGAAAGAAGTGGAACCAGGTGGTAGGAAGTGAGGCTGAAAAGAAATTGCCAGGTTAATGGTGATGGGATAGGGCACCCACATCAGAAGCATCCAGCACTGCTCCAGACTCACTGCAAATGAGCCTTTCTCTGCACTTAGTGTTTCTTCTGCATTGTTTCGAGTCTGTGATTGCTGTATGCTGTGAGAAAGGTGGAAAATAATTGAAAAGATGAGTGGCAGAATGAAGCACGGAGAGGAAGATGAGACAGGGACACAGACATTTGTAAATGTTCCCACCAAAATTATTGAAAAGGAGGAAAGAGCTGAACACAGCTACAAACCTGACTTCAGCAAGACAGAGCTGGCTAATGAATGCAGAACACTTCCTTTACTACTGGGAATAGATTTTTATTTATTTGGCAGATTCTGTTTCTTTCAGATCCTTACTGATGGCTTTCTCCAGACACACTGACAACGAGCCAGGGCGAGCTTGTCAACATCATCTGTCTCTGTACTTTAGACTGAGAAATTAAAGGAAAGTGAGGCAAGGTGAAGCGGAAGGAGGCTTGTATTGCTGCATCATGTACACCACCCCCTTTTCACCCTTCCCATGTCCCTCTTGCCAGCAGTTTCATCACATCCCTGGTTCGGATGGATGTGGTGGTGCCTCATGCGAAGCACAGTCCGCTTGCTCCTAGCTACTTCTCTGCACTTCTGAAGTGACTACAGAGAAAACAGCAGACTAAAGCAGCATGAAAAGCTGTGCTACAAGACCCAGTGAGGCAGTTCTGTTTGGAGCTAGGTGACCAGAAGGGTGCCTTGGAGTTGAACTACGTGTTTCAATGGTATGTTGTTCTGAGAAGTGTTGTGTATGTGCTGACATCCACTGTTGGCACATGCACAGACCAGAGCTGAACGAGGAGACAGGCAGTGTTAAACACATGTGTCAGCACCACTCACTCCACACACACCCCACAGTTTTATCATTGGGTTGTGCAACAGATGTGAACAAAGTCAGCCCATTTATTCAGATGAACCTAGGCCAAATAACTGTACTGGAGCTGACCTCAGAGGCTTGAGAGGAGCTGCTGGAGTAGCTCTGCCATACTAGAATGCTCCTCGTTCTGGTCCTTAGACAGAGGGCAGCAGTTGGAGGGAGATAGAGCCCCTAAGAAAAAAACTGTGCAGCTCATTGCATCGTGACTCCTGTCATGTTAAATCTTCCAGATGAAACAGGACTAGGCCTAAGCAGGGCTTCCAAAGGGGACTCCAAGGAAACCCATGCTGCAAGGGATGGTTGTGGTGACTCAGTAGGTGACAAAGGTTCTTCTGAGTCATGACTGAACCAGTGCTTTTGCATGATGCTAGCACACCTGATCTTAGGATGTTCTCCAGCCTGAAAGCCTAACAGTAAGGGTCTTAAGAGACTTCAGATGATGATTCCAGTCTCCCAGCTAAAGCAGAGCTGTACTAACTGTGTTTTCCCTGAGTAGTTGCTTCAGATGGTGTCAATTATTTCCCCCTCTAAGGCTGTGACCATGGTCTATACCCTAGCTCTAAAGTATGACTGTAGCTGGTTGTGATGCACCTTTAACTAGTCAGTGAGAGACAACACCTGGGTATTAACATCATCAGCTAGTCAGTATTTAGGCAGGGAGCTCAAGGCCCCTTTCTTCCTGGTGATGGCTCTAGCACTGCTGGTGTGTGAGCTCACTCATCTAAACCAAGTTTGCATACTTCTCCAGAGGCTGTTGGCAGACCTTGGGATTCTGAAGCATCTTGTGTGGCTCTGCAGGGTACCACCAGAACTTCACTGATCATGGGGTGTGCTCAGGAGTTACCCACAGCTCTCTTTCTGAAGTGGCTTTGGTGCTTCTTACCTTCTCCAACAAGTGGGCTGGTAACAGAAGCCCTGGACACAGTCAGGTCTCTGGGGTATGTCTTGCTGAATCTTGTTCCAGACTTTAGATTTTGAGACTTCAATTTTGGACTCATGCCTGTGGGAGTTTGTGTCTTTAATTCAGGGGTGAATTTGTTACCTGTTTGCATGTGGCGTGTGTGGATCCAGGAGTGACGCAATGGTATCAGATGATGCATTTCTGAAGGCTATGGAGATGTGGAAAGGATGCAGTTGAAATAAGCTGCTTGGTAACTGACAAAGAAGAAGTTGTTAAATGTTTTGGTGGCGTGAGAAAAAAGCAAAGAGACAGTAACTTTAGAAGGCTAAGAAGAAAAAGTATGTAAAAATGTGATTGCCCATTTTAATGGCTAAACAGGAGTTATGTTAAAGGTGCTTTCATCTCGGTATAGGTTAGCATTCCCCAGCTTTTTATATTTGTATATAAATATTTTTCTTGAAGTCAAGTCAGCCTAATTGGAAGTAAGAGCTGATCTATGTCATTTAGTTTAATACTTTAATGCATTTTCCCTAGTCAATAATTACTATTTCTAAATATGAATTTCCTTTCCTTTTCTTTCAAGTCCCTTAAAATGAAAGGGCTTTTGCTTTACTCTCCGACCTTGTCTAACAAGCAGACCCTTCAAGTGCAGCATTTCCAGAAAGCAAGCTGTAGGAACAACAGATGGATTTGGTAAATTACAACCTGAGATGAATTGTATGAGGACTCCGTTTGGGATGGAGGCTGAAAGTACACAGAAATTTTCTGTCTTGTAGCTTGTTTCTTGCTGTCAAACACTGCCCGGTAAATGTGTAGCTTGTATGATGTTGGCTTTCTGAACTGACTGATTTGTGGAAGCAGTTCCACCAAAATTACCAGCTATCTGGGGCTCAGCTTGCACTCTTACCCAGGCAGGAGACTCTGTCCTCTAGGTATATTGCAATGTTTTGCATTTCTTTTATTTACCAAAGCTGCTCTGCAGACTGCTTACATTGATCAGTAGATTCTAAACCCTGTTGGTGTTTTCCCAGGGATTTTATGGACAAATTAGTGCCTGTGTATTTGCAGGACAGGTGACTCTTCAGTGATAAACATGCAGTTTATAATCAGACAATCTTGAGCTAGGTATTTGTTTATCTCCCAACATGTTAATTCTGAGAAGGATTAACAACTCATTTTTCCAAAGGCTGGTCCTGCTTTTGCAGGCCTTGCTGACATAACTAAACCTCAGAGGTCAGGGGTGTGACTGTGCGCAAGGACTGCGGGAACAGACCTTCACCTCAGCATCCTCACCATGATTTAGCTCTTGCTCTGAGGTTTGCAACTCCATACCGCACTTGCTGCAGAACAGCAACAGTAAGTTGTCATTGTGATCAAACACAAAGCTTCTGTGGGGAAGAATAAATTATTTGCATGGGCATGATGAGCTCTCGGAGGGAATTTGATAAGTTGTGTGCCGAGCACTGGGAAAATTTTTGAAAGTGATCCACATTGTTCTCCACGGTGTCAGAAACCTGGCATTGAAAAGAGATCATCACTGCCTCTGGTTGTTGCATAGGATTATTACAGGCCTTCTGAAATGAGTATGTCTGAGGTAGTGTGGCAATTGAGACACAATCAAGTAGACTCAGGATTTTTTACATACGTAAGGATTTATTTAGACTCTTGCATTTGTAAGATGGTCCACACAGTTTACAACAGTTTGCTAGGCTGTGTCTGAGCCTGCAGTCTTTGAAGTCACTTCTTTTACATCAATTGTGTGACAGACTTCAGTGAACCTCTGCACTGGGTTTCAGAACCATGGCACCCTGGACTTGTTTGGATCAGAAGGGACATTTAAAGGTTTAGTCCTATCCCTCTGTAGTCAGCAAGGACATCTTCGACTATAGCAGCTTGCTGAGAACCCCAAACAGCCTGACCTGGGATGGTTCCAGGGATGAGGCCAACTGAGTTCAGTATGGGACTCGGTAGGTCTTGCCTGCTTTAGCTAGAACAGGTAAGGATCCCACCCCCAGGCATGGCCTGGCTCATTTGCAGAGACCAGTGCATGTGGGGCACGGCTGTGTGGGCACATCTGCTCCTGGAAAGGAGCTCGTGTGGGCTGAGGGTGTGCACCCAGGGACAAGGGCTGAAGGAGCCTCTGCCCAGCAGTGCAGATACTGCCTCTGAGGAGTCTTCCTTCAGAAGAGCATCTGGAACTGTAAAGGCTCTGCTTGCAGAGCAGGTCTCAGCGCCTCAGTAATGTGTTGTTAGCATCCAATGGCCAGGCTGTGAATGTGAAGCCTGCACTTGGAAGTGGTGATACAAGACTGCAAAATTTCCCATAGCTCACAGATCCAAATGGGATTATTTCTATAACGAAGCTGTTACAGAATGCAAACCCGAACAATTCCAGTGACCCCAGCCTGTGCCTGTGAGTTTCCTCCAAGGCAGGCAGTGTGAGTGAAAACACAGTTGCGTTTTTCTGCTTCAGAAGGTCCATCCCACCACAGTTATCTGCTCGGTAGGTCTCACTGCATTCCTAGGGCTACTGGTGTGTCAAAGGGCTGCAGCAACACTCAGCAGCAGGAATAGTGTTTCTGTGGTGTGGTTTGTTACTGCTCCCTAAAGTGAGCTGTTAGTGCAGAGTCCCTGCGCTGTGGCAGTGATCAAGCAAAGCCCTTTTCTAAGCCACTCGCAGCAAGGCTGTGTAACGGTTTCAGGTCCCAAACATCCAGCTGAAACTCTACAGGGAACTGCTTAGGGAGGCAGAATGTAATTAGCACTCTTGGTGTCTGGCCAGATTGCCAAGGTTAGCACCTTTCATCTTGACGTCAACTCTGTAATGACCACATGTCATAAAGACATTTGTTCAATGCCTCACTGGGCAATATTGTGTGTCCAGAGTTACTGTGCCTCTGCTGCCATCCCCGAGCAGTGTTTCAGTGTTGGTCTCAAGGAAAAGTGCTCTCAAAGTTGCCGGCAGTACTCCGCAGACAACCACATGTTTCCTCTGGAGGCTCCAGTTTGAGGATAACCAGGACCTACTGGTCTGAGGTTTAATTTACTTTTTTTTTTTTTTTTTCTTTCCTTCAAATGATCTGATCCTTTGTTCTGCTTACAAGCTGATAGCAAGTGCTGCAATTACTCTTGTTTCCAGGTTGCCAAGTAAAATAATCAGAGAAGTAGGCATTGTGATTTTGGAAAGATATATTAGAAAATAAAGGGGAGCAATGACAACATGTTCTGGCAGTGCCAGTTCAAACACTGCTGTTGAGAATCAGTGATGCTGCCTGAAGATCCAGGGAGTCATTCAGGCAGAAGGATCACAGAAAGGCTCCTTCTTGCTTCTGAGCATATGGAAATGCAGTGGGGAGTAACCTATGGACTGACTTTCTTGAGCAGTATCTACCATTTAGGAAGGACCCGATGCATCCTAGAAGAGGATGTTTGTGATACACAAGATGCTATAGCTGAAGCAGAGAATCATTTCTTACATTTAGTTGTTAGTCTTGTTTAGACTCTTGCAGACTTCTCTTTCTAACCATTAAGCACATGAAACTTTCTCCCCTATTAATCTCTGCTTAACTGTAAATTCTGCTTAAAATCTAGGTTATGAGGGCTTGAGGCACATTGAATGAAGGCACAAAAGCAATGTGTACATGACTGAAGATGAGATCTTGAGTGCAAAATGTATTCGGGCTGTAATTCTTAATGGATGTGGAGCAATATCTCTTTCTCAGCAGCACCTTCAGTTGCTGTATGAACAACTGGATCCCAGCTTTTTATCTCATTGTGGAGTCTGATCCTCTCCACGTGCCAAGGTGATGTGTAAGGCCTAAGTCTAAGGCTTGGAGTTTCCCTCCTTGATTGTGAATCCATGGTACAAAGGTCTAGTCCAGCACATCGCTCCCATTGCTCATTAGGCACTTTGCAGTGAAGGTCTTTGAATAACTTTAATTTTGTATATTGGAAAAATGAGGCTTAGATGTTGCTTGTACAGTTAGTCACAAAATAACTTTCTTAGCTTCTCTTCCATACTGATACTGGAGCACACCACTGTCAAAGCAAGGAGAATTTGTGTTTGTCTGCTTGTAATGCAACATCAACTACTGAGTTCAGTGTGAACCTTTCCTGGCTTCTGTATAAAAAAGACTCCAGTTTTGTTCATATCAATAAAATTCTGACATATGAACTGAAGCATGAAAGGGCTAAACTTGAGTTAACTTGAGATGGGTGGAGGTCTTTTCCACCCTTAATGATTCTATGGCAAATTCTTCCCTTCCAAAGGCCTTTCTCTTTTCAGATTACCAACATGTATCTACTTCTTATCAGTTCAGTTTATAATCTGCTGAATGAGTCAGTCTCATTTCTGCCTAGCATCTGTCACCTCCAGACATGTGTCTGCCTCAGAGAGCTCAAATGCTCACAGGTGTTCATGCCACTACCTGTGCCATTTTGTTGTGCTCCTCCTTGGCTGTTTCTCTGGACTCCAGCTGTGCTGGTGTCTGTCCTCAATGGGATTTGTAGAGCAGCAGGAGTTGAGTGGTTTCTTGTGCAGTGTGACCATGCACTGTGGCAGTTTTCTTAGGAAGAAGTGCTGCAAGCCAAGACAAGAAAGAGGTTCATAAAAAGTGCTTTCCCTTGAGGTGTGCACATCCCAAAGAGAGGAGAGCGGCAAGGAGAAGCTAGAGTGGTTGCTAGCAGCAGCTGTAACCACCAGAGGCCTTTTGCTGTGCCACATCCTTGTTGAAGAAGAGAAAGAAGACCACCATGATCTGTGCAAGTCTTGCCAAGGGTACCAGCAGCTTTTCAGTCTCAGTGGTGTATTTTGCAGTAAGATAGGAGCTTTTAGCAAGAGATGAGCATAAAGGCTCTCAGATACTAAGTACAGAGGTAGAAATAACCAGGACAGGAGCATCCATAGCATTATGAGGATGCACACAGAGCTGGCCATGTAGAGATGGCATCAAGATAATTTTGTCAATTGCAATAGAAGTATCTGCTAGGATTTGCCTTCATCATGGTCAAACAAATGCATGCCTGTCTGTTTGGGATGTGGTCATTTTCAACCTCCTCCAGAATCCGGCCATGCACTTTGCTTCAGCATTTCAAAATGTCTGGGTTGTTTTTGGTTTTTTAAAGAAGCAAGAACAAAAAGAAGCACCTGCTCTTCCTCTACTGCTGTTACTGCTGTGGCTCAGTATGATCTCCTAAGCATCCTTTTGATGCCATGAACAGCTGTGAGGCAAACCTGCAACCGCTACTTTAAGTGGGGAAGGGGAATAGTCTCATGAGCCTCATTGTTTTGAGGTATTGGGAAGCACAAAGCTTCCACATGGTTGACATCCCTAATGCCGAAAGCCTTTTGGCAGTGGGGAGACAGTACTGAGACCTGCCACAGGTCTGAGGCGGGACTGTGCTGTTCCCCTTCATGCCTTGCTCCACTTTTGTCCATCAAGCACAGAGTGTTTGGGACATGAAATGTCTTTTTGTTCTTTTGGTAGTGTCCTTATGGATTAGGAGACTCCTGACAGAACTTGGGGCAGTTCTGGCAGCAGTCATCCAGGCAGGTCTTGTGGTGGGGCTCGAGTACCTGGTGGTGCCAGGTGATGCTATCTGTGGGTGCTCACTGGTGGCCAGCACTTGCTGTGGTGCTACTCCTTCCCCACGGGGCTGTCAAAGGAGGAGGCTCAGGGACAGCCATGCTCCTCCACCCTGCTGTGGGATGAGTCCAGCTGGCCATGACCCTCTTCCTGCCCTCACGGTGCTCGTGTTGGCCTCCACCCACACCCAGTAGGCTGTCGGACTGCAGAGCTGGGCTGGGGGCACCATGTCCCCCACAGCCACTGTGCCTTTCTCTCATACTGACCCTGCCCATGCTGTGCTGCTCCTGAGCTTCAAATCTGACCCAGTCTCATCAGCATCTGTCCTCACTCTGCACTCCTAGGGCTTGGCTCTCTACCTTGCTGAAAAATCGTACTCAAACCTCTGGCTTTCACAGCTCCAAAGAAGAGCGTGGAGAAAACAATCCTGATGTCACAGCCAGAAAGGGAGAGAAAGCCTGAACATCCTCCTCAATTTTGGGATTTTTTTTAAATCTCATGATTATTTTTTAAAAATCAAACACCTCTTTTTCTTTTCTTTTTTTTTCCTTGATTTGTGTGCAGTCTGACTAATGAGTTTTGTAAAATTGTGTTGACAGAATTAGCAACAGCTTAAATAAAATGACTAATTGTTTTCATTCATCAGTTATTCATTGCAAGAGCAATTAGTTTCAGGGTTCTGCCCCCAGATGAGGGCTGGATCCTGCAGTCCTGTATTATTTGTTACCTGTGTCCCTGTTCACATTCTCTAGCACATAGATGACTGCTCAGTGTCTGGGGCCTTTCCTTGTAAAGTCTGGTTGCTTCGTATTTGGGTGGGAATGTAGGAAATCGAGTGTACCTGCTGGTGCTTTTGATTTCAGACAAGGAACAAATTGCAATCTATCCCTGCAGCTTCATTTGTTCATGTGGTATTAGGTGGCTACTAAAACATTAAGATGCTCTCGCTTGCCTTTGGCGCTGGATTTTATCTTAACAGAAAAAGGCAAGTTGTCATGTCACCAAGACATCAGGTTCGTGTTATGAAGCTTATTAGATATTTCCAACTTAGTATTTTCCAACATATAAGATTTAAGAAAAAAACCCCAAACCCTAGCAAACCTCAGGCTTCCTTGGTGAAGTAAACCCAGTGGAAGACCCAGAAATAGTTTGAAATGGTTAAATAAAAGACTGGACCTTCACCTGCCTTTTTTGATGTGAACTGTAGGACAGACTGAGCAAGTTGCTTTGGGAATGGAGCTTCTGCTGCCTGGTGCCCTGGGTAGGGGTGAAGGATGAGTCTTATGAAAGTCTCGTTGTCTGGGGTTTTGTTGTAGTCGTGTGGTTGGAAATCATACCAGGATGAAGCAGCTCAGTAGGGATCCAAGTCCTCTCTCCTCTGAATGGCCGCTTGTGGTCACGTAGGCTGCCGGCAGCACAGGGAGTGCTCAGCCTGTGTGAGCAGTGGGAGATGTGTAGGAACGGAGTCACCTTGCTACAGGCACATTCATCTGTGAACCCTTATTGCTTTCTGCGCCACTTTGCTGAAACCTGGAAGAGGCACAGAATTTACATACTTTGACTCATAGAGCTGCACTGGACCCACAAGCTGAAGGAAAGACAGAAGGTCTGGATTCTGCTGCATGCTGGACATGGACTGAAAGATTTTAAGGTTCTCTTGTCTTTCTAGCAGGCAGAGGGGAGACTGAGGCTTTTAAAAATCATTGAAGTCTACATAGGGACTTTCTCATCTGAGCTGATCTTCATAGGTTGATTCTGTTTCTGCTACTGTAAACTGCATTTGTGTGTGATACCCCTGAAAGGTACAGTGTTCATTTCTAAAGCCCTTCTCTGCCTCTCGCCCACAAAGCAGCTGTAGTTGATAGCAAGTAATTCATGGTGGGTGGAAATCAAAGTGAAAATGTAATCTTAACACTGTTTTGTACTTGGCAGGTCTCAAACCAGTTTGCTGAGTGAAGGTGCCTAATTTAAAATCGTTCCAGTGTGCTAGTTAAGAGGAGGGAGGAGAAGCATTTATTTGTAACTGAGCTATTAAACATAGGATTTGTGTCCTATAAAGTGTCAATGTTGCATTTCAAGGCTGATTAGGAAGAATGAATAGATTTATATTCTATAGCCTTATAAATGAATGCCAAATTCGCCCAACTTCAATGGGAGATGGGTAGAGAAAAGTTGTTTCTGTTCCAGCATCTTCCCCTGTGACTGTCATGAGCAATATTGTCTTGAATTTCACTGATATTGCACCTAGGTTTTACTCTGAAAGTAGTCTTTAATGCTAATGGGTAGCAAAGTGATAAAAGAAACATGAAACTTCTTGGAATGTAATTTTAAACACTGCATCTGACAGCGATGCAGTTCTGTTACAACATCACTACTTTGCATATATATATATTTCTTTTTCAAGGCTCTCAATATGATTTATGAACAGCAATTAAGTAAACCTTTTAACACCATGTGACAGGTATATGCAGGGCCCATTTATGAACTTGGCAAGCTGAGGCACTGAGGTGTCACATATACCTTGGCAGCAAGGAATATCTGATTGCAGTCATGGTCCCAGAAGAGTCTTCAGAATACTCTAGATCGATAGAAGAGGTGCACAAAGTATCAGCTAATGCTGGAATTTGGATGTGATTGGGTGTTTTAGGGGGAGAAAAAAGTTTATGAACATCTGCTTGCCAGCAAGGATGGTGAGATGCTTGAGCAGGCTGCCCAGGGAGGCTGTGGCTGCCTGGAGGTGTTCAAGGCCAGGTTGGATGAGACCTCGAGCAACCTGGGCTAGGTGGAAGGTGTCCTTGCCCATGGCAGGGGTTTGGAACTAGATGATCTTTAAAGTCCCTTTGAACCCAAACCATTCTATGAATCTCTATTTTACTGCACTGTGTATAAATGTAATTTATAATGTAGCTTGTGCTTTATTACCTGCAAATACATTTATGTTAGTAACAGGGTCCAGAAGATCTACCTTGGTGTTTGTGGAAGGATAGAAAATGTGAAACCTTGAGAAATATGTCTTGAGGAATTGCTGTGCGTTTACATCTTGGAAAGGGAAATGTTTTACTAGCATCTGAAACTAATAGCTACGTAGTTGTGGAAGCAGCACTTGTACAGAGACTGCTGCTAAACAGTGCTCACTGTTGTACAGAGACTGCTGCTGCATGACAGATCACTTAATAAGGGGATTTCTTCTTTATAATAGAAAAGGAAAAGTAGACTACAGATGTGGGTAATTAAATATAGGAGCTCCTAGTTCTGGGTTTAGTGTGAGTGCATTTCTTATCTGTAAACTTGACTCATTTGTAAAGACAGGCACATGAGAAATGAGGACATGATCAGCATTACCCCAGTCCTTGTATGAGTGTGAACAGCACTTCACAAGCTGGTGTCAAGATGTTCCCCCATGATGGTCTGGGCTTCCTGTGCAGCTATTGCTGTCACTGGTGTACATCTTCAGTATGCTTATTTTCACGTGCAACTGTATTAAACACCAGGCAGTATCTTACCCTTTGCAGATAAGTGCTTTAATGAGCAACAAATAACCAGATGCCTTTGGGACATGGTTTAATGGCTGTGGTGCTGTTAGGATGATGGTTGGACCTGATCTTAGAGGGATTTCCCAACCAAAACAACTCTGACTTTATGATAATATTGCTGAAAATAAACTCTAGTCCAGCCCATAGGACTGGATACTGTGACGTTCCTTGTTGCTCTGGCACCTGACTCAAATCAAAACCCTGGAAAATAGTAAGGCGATCCCTGCCTAGTGTTTCTTTGGTGCATTTTGTTTCCTTTCTTTGACTTAAGGTGTGAAGTAAAATAGGTCTGTGGTCATGCTGCCATCACAGGCTGTGAGAGTTTGCTTACACTGAAGTCATGGATGAAGCCCTCAACAGCTATAATGGTGCCAAGAACAGGCTCACCATGATTTAGTCTAAAATGCTCAGCTCAAGGCAGAGAGACAGGGCTTTTTGAGAATGACAGCTTGTGGGTTTTGGAGAGGTCATTAGCACATTCGTCATGGGGGCAAATAAGGAACTTGAAAAGAAAGACAAATATTAATTACGCTTCAGACAACATTGTTGTGTGCTGATGACATGTTGGAGCTCTCCAGACGACTATAATTTGCAAGCAAACCCAGCAAGCGTGAGGCCCTTACACCAAGGCAAGCAATTAGTTCTTCCTGAGCTGCAAGAGTGACATCATGTGTGCAAAACATGCCTGCGCCTTCAGCAGACGGCACAGGCTGATTCCTCCGACGGGGCCATAGCTTGCTGAGAAGGCCTCTAAATCCTGCTGCTGCTGCTGACTGTAAGCCTACTGAATGGGGCTCCATGAAGGGTCCAGAGCACCAACTCTCAGCAAAAGCAACTCCGGTATCTGACTGAATGCCCTGTAGCTGGCTTATGGAATTCTTACATTCTTCTAATTCTCTTGTTTTTCCAAGCCCACACAAGTGATTTTTAAAAAGTTTGGGGGGTTGTTTTGTTTTGGTTTTTTAATGATTATATTTTGAGGGGTCTGAACTTTGTTGAGACATTGTTGCAAAAGGCGAGGGGTTACTTTTGTGAGCTCATTATGCAGAGTTCTGAAAGAAACAATGCTTTTATTTAAGGATATATAAATTCCTGAGCAGCGATGCTAATAGGTACCTGGATATTGATTTTGAGCACTGTGTGTGGCTTCTTAGGTTGGCCATTTCATGTTTTGTATTCAAGACTTTATCAGAGACTATAAGGATCCATCTGATAATCAAGGAGGAGTAAATTCTGGCATTGATCTATAAAGACAGTTACATTTTTTCTTTAATTGGATATGTAGTCCCTCTGGAGCCACAGACTACTTGCCCACAGTAAATTAAGCTCCTGCTTAAGTGCTTGGTAGAATCAAGCACTAGAAAGATCTTACGGAATATTTTTCAGCTCCTGTCTTGGGGAATATTTTTCAGCTCCTTTGTCTGCTAGAACCTGCCATGTAAGTTCTGATATTTTGTGCTGGATTAATGTAAAAGAAATATGGGCTGTGAATATGCTTGACTTCAGAGATTTCAGTGTGCGAACAGCTGCCTTGTTTTGGAATAAAACTGCTACTACAAAAGGAAAATGAGCAGTGGGCACAAAGATTTGGCAGAGCAGATGCAGAGTGGGGCCACAGCTGAGGAGTCTTGCTGCACTTGGGACCAAGTTTCTCCTGCTGTGGTGAGGTGCCAGACAGGGTTAACACACATCCTTGTCATCTTTCCCCAGTCCTGGTAACATTTGGTACTCATTGTTGGTTGCTCTCAGTATATCTCTGTGCTGAGTTTTCTGTCTCCCAGTGAAGCAGGTGGCAAAGTTCCTCTTTTCAGCAGCAGCCCAGTCAGACCTGTGTTACTCCTGTGTTGCACTTTGTTCCACAGTTCTGTGAAAGCTCAGGGTAGGATATTTAGATCTGATCACCCACCCCAAGCTCCCAGCAAATAATCTGCACTGTCCTTTAGTTTGTTTCTAGCTGCCCTTTGGTTTGTTTCTAGCTCATGTGTTTACATATGCCCCAGAAGCTTCTAAAATTAGAACCTGAGTAAAATGGAAACTTGTTATCTGAAACCAGGAGGATGATTTAGTAGGACCTGTTATTGCAATTATTAAGAATATTAATGATCTGTGGCAACCAACAGCAGGAATGAATGTTCTGCTGGGCTCTATCTGGGACCTGGGACCTGTCTGTGTCTGCTTAAAGCTGTGGCAAAACACACTCAAGAGAGATGGCCATGGTAATGGTGACTCTGACAGCATGGAGCTGTGCAGCTGTTTGGTCCTTTTCACTGTTGAAGTATCTTGGTGTTGCTTCTGTTTGTGACAACTCATCCCTGAACAGGGAGACAGACTGAGCGCAGCATTCCATTTTCCGCAACAAGGTTCCTGATTACAGCAGTGAGAAAAGGTAACTGTCTGAGACCGTGATGGTAAAGGTGCCCAGCGGAGCCCAAAGGGCAGAAAGCAGTTAAGAATCCTGTGCAAAAGTGTGAACCCCTCTCCTCAGCCTCGAGTGCAGGCACTTCCCCCTTAACCGAACCTGAGGATCGCTCGGCAGGAGCCTGTTCACTGAGTTCTTTATCTGTAGCTGCCAGCGTGGCCACAACCGCGGCAGGGGCAAGCGCTGGTGCCAGCGGTGCGACCGAGGCACAGCGAGGCATGTCCGAACTGCCGCTGGGGCTAACGAGCTTTGATCAGCCACAACCTGCCTGCTCCCCGGGACGCTCCGGCAGGGCACCATGCCGATCTCTGGTTTAACGACGTAAAGCTGGTGGCGGCCTGGTGTAGGCTTCAAGAGCATGGGTTTGATTAATCCACTACATTTTAAGGGCAAAACAATGTGTAAACTTGGGGTTTTTTCGGTGACTACTACACAATTTTCCATGTTTACCTGTCAAAATTTGACACCTTTTCTTTGCCTTACTGACATGGTTCTCCATGGACTGCAGAGAGAGACGGAGCCTGAGACACTCCACATTTAAATTGGTATTTTATCTACTTGCAGTATCGCAGTAAACCAGAGGTTGTGCAAGCATTGTGCTGGACTCAAAACAGTTGCTCTCACTTTGAAACACAGGTCTGTGTCTTCTGTTCACCTTGCCGTGTGGACACCTGGTGTACAGAAGAGCTGGAAGTGGTCTCTGTTCTGCCCGTGTGCTCATGGACGTCCCACCAAGCTCCTCACAGTAACCCGCCAGAACGAATCTGCTTGGTGGTTCTAATGAGAATGCAGTTCAGAGCTCCCAATGATCGACAGCTGGGACCCTGCATGCAGCTCTCCAGCTCTAGAGTGACTCTAGAGCTCTAGTGAGAGACTTTTCGTCTGCGCTGTGCCTTCACTGGGTGACTTTCCTGGTGGATTGGCATTTAAGAAACCATTTGATTTCTTCTAAGACTGTGGTGGTTGCCACAGAAAGATGCTGGCTGCAGAATGAGAAGTGATTAGTTTATATTTGTTCCTTTGTGTCTCCTAATTTCTTCCATTCAGGATTTTAAGTGTATAATTAAAGGTATTATTCAGCTTTGGCTTTCCCCCTACCTCCCCTCTATAAATTCATTACAGACGAAACTCTCATGTCTGTAGAGCATAAATAATGATGATTGTATGTGATAATGAGTCCAACCTGCTTGTCCACATAGCAGAAAACAGTGTTTTCTGTTGAAAG
Source organism: Eubucco bourcierii (assembly GCA_013396675.1). NCBI lineage: Eukaryota > Metazoa > Chordata > Aves > Piciformes > Ramphastidae > Eubucco > Eubucco bourcierii. The sequence continues at coordinate 162,413 of VWZE01023208.1, forward strand.
CCTGCAGTGCTGGCTGCTGGTCACCTTCAGCCTGCCCTGTGACACTCCCAGTAACATCTTGTCCCTTCTGGCTACTCAACTAATTACCTTTATTGAAATGTGCTTGGAAGTGGGCACCACAGGACACCTTCCTGTGTCATTCAAGTTCTGGAGCAAGCTAAATTTGCCAGAAAAGACACTGACAGGCTCCAGAAGTCTCTAGGGTTAGGTGGCAATTGAGCAAAGTACCAAAATTATTGCGACACCGGAGTGCAAGGTAGTTATTTAACTCCTCTGTCCCCACAGGATTTGCTGAGTAGGCAAAGTTCTGCCTGTCTATGCAGAAGGCCTGAAGCTTGTGGGACTTCTCCAGCAACACTTGTGATTAAGTGGGCTCTGTGCAAAATGTCCCCAAATGCAGGAAAGGGTGCTGAAGCCCTTTGGAGCTGAAATCACTTTGCAGCAGTCCTCCACTGGGAGAAATGCTTCTTCTTAAAAGCCCCAAGAGGAGTAAACCAGACTAAGGCTCTTATCCCAGAGCTGCACACTCCTGCTCCCTGTCTCCAGCCCTATCAGTCTGGAAATGTTCCACAGTAGGCCAGGGTAAAACACCAGGAACAGGATTCCGTTGTCACTGGACCTGTGGTTTGGTGCTTGCAGACCTCATGGAGGTGCGAATTATGGCTCTGTGCTCCCAACAACACAAAACAAAGTCCTGACCTCAGAATTCTTCTATGGAAGAGATGAATGCTGCTGGTACCTGATCTGGAATCATTCCAATAACTCTTCTGGATCAAACCTTTCAGGAAAAAGAGTAGCAATCGACTGCTATATTGTTTTGAGGGCTCATATTGATCTAGATATGGAAATATTCTAGCCTGGACATGGCTTTGTCTGTGTGTTAATTCAATCACCTCCAAATGAATGGGAATTTTGAGCATTCCTGTGCTGGCTCTTGGGCTTTGTCTATATTAGTCCCACTTCATGCATCTTGTTCCCTGTTTGACCACGATATCAAAGCTTCTCTTTCTATCAAGCATTGTATGGCCTTTGTATCACTGAGAACAAGAACACTTGAGTTCTGTATATCTTGAAAGGCATTTTGCATTTGATTTTATTTGTCGGGCATTGGATCAGACTGCCCAAGGAGGTAGTGGAATCACTGTCCCTGGAGGTGTTAAAAAAGTGTGTAGATGTGGCACCCTGGGACGTGGTTTAATGACCATGGTGGACTTGGGTTGACAACTGGACTTGATGATCTTAGGAATCTTTGCCAACCAAAACAATTCCATGATTCTATTTTTACATTTCATTTTATATCCCCTGTATCACCTAGGAACAGAGACACTCAAGTTCATCTGAATATCCTGAACCACATTTTCCTCTCTGCTCACTCTGAACACACCCATCCCTTCATCTCTAAACACAAATATTTATTTAAAGGTGTAAACACGATTCCACTTCATTTAAAAAAATATTTTAACACTTGACCTGCACTGGCAGATGTGGAAGACCATGCTGGGACCTGCCTGAAGGCTGTGACCACCATGAGTGACACCACCTGCTCTGTGAGGGCTCTCTGGTTGCTCTTTAGGGGTGCTGCTGGAGATACTTTTGCCATGTGTGGACTCACTGAGCCGGCAGGGGGCGCCCTCTGGCGGCCGGGCTCGTTCCTGCCTCAGCTGCTGGGGGAAACTGGAGGATGCAGGGCTCCGAGGAGTGCTGGGGGTTAGGAAGGGGATTAACGATACGGGTCAAAGCTGGACATTCCCTGCACCAGCTGTGCCCTGGGCTGTTCCCAAGAGCATGGGCAGCAGGTGGAGGAAGGGAATTCTGCCCCTCCGTTCTGCTGGGGCAGCTCTGGAGTCCTCAGCACAGACGGGGATCTGTTGGTGCAGGGCCAGAGTAGGCCACAGCAGTGCTGGCAGCGTTGGAAGGGCTCTGCTGTGAGACCAGGCTGGCAGAGTTGGGGGTGTTCAGCCTGGAGAAGAGAAGGCTCCAAGGAGACCTTCTGGTGGCCTTTCAGTGCTTAAAGGGACTGATCAGAAAGCCGGGGAACAGAGTTTTGAGCAGGGCCTGTTGTGTCAGGACCAGGGGTGATGGTCTGAACTGAAAGAGGGAAATTTAGACCAGAAAGAAGGAATAAATTTTTTATACTGAGAGTGGTGAGATGCTGGCCCAGGTTGCCCAGAGAGGTGATGCATGTTCCAGTCCTGGAACTATTCCAGGTCAGGTTGCTGTCTGAGCAACCTGGTCCAGCTGCAGATGTTCCTGCTGACTGCAAGGGGTGGATAGATGACCTTTAAAGCTGCCTTTCAACCCCAATCAGTCAGTGATTCTATCACTACGACTTCCTGCTGTTTGTCACAGCTGGTTTCCCACAGCCAGGATTTAGGACAAGCATGTGATCACCTGCTGGAGAGGGTTGAAATTCAGACCATTCCAGGAACACTGCTGGCTGGCTGAGAGCTCTGCTCATTGCCTGCCTCAAGGGATGAAGGGACAAAGCACAAATCTCTAGTTCTGATGATGCCTTCAATGAGTTCTGATCCTGTAAAAACCTAATTTGCACTTTGGCGTGGCCTTTGATATTCAAGATGCAATTTCCAGTGTTTGTTTTAATGTCTCACATGCATGAACTGTCTGCTTTAGCTTCTTGAAATTAACTTCCTAATGCATGGATGACTTTTGGTAATAGAATATAATATCCGGGAGTGGGCACTCAGGACAGAGCATTCCACTTAATGTAATTCTTGCACAATTATGAGTTGTTTACTTGTCAGGATAATGTTTAAGGTAATAATTTTTTTTTTTAATTAAAAAAAAAAAAGTTAAAAAAATTCTGGTTAATAACCTGGGCAAAACAATTATCCTGCTAAGACTCTTTATTGAATTATGTATGCAAAACACAGAAGGTTTTCATAACAGATGTATTTAATCTTGATGCAGCACTTGGTTTTAACCCCACAGTGTCTCACAATTCAGTCAGAGCTGGGCTGGTTCTGGTGTGCTTCCATGGAAGAGACTGATCCAGAAGCCTCTGGCATCACAGACAAGCCTGTGGAAGTCCCTCAAAGTCTTGTATTTTCCCAAAGGAACCATGGCAATGAAGCTCAGTAGATTATTTGTATAATAGTTGAATGGCTTGGTTAGTTTCCGTAACTGTCTGCAAGAGCCTTTTGGAAGCTCTCCCAGTGTATATTGAAGTCAGTGTCAGGGTGAAATTATTATATTGTGTCATGGATGGCAATGGACTCTGACAATGGAGAATGACCTCCTTGCGTGTGTTGCCCCAGAGCTTTACCCTTCCAGGGTACACTGGTCGTGCTCGACTCCTGCGGCTGCCAGCAGTAGCAGTCAGTGTCCTGGAGCACCTCGGGAGCTCCAGCCTGTGGAAGCTGCAGCATGACTGGCCACGTGGGAGTAAAGCTATGAAGAAAGGCTCCCCTGAGCACGAGTGTGGCTTCACTGCATCATATGCCACAGTCTTGTCAGGCGTCGCCAGGACTCTAGAGCTCAGAGCTGCAAAGCACTGGTGGGTCACTAGGCTATTTCCCTGCTCCACAGGGGCTGCTTCTCCTGGCTGAATATTCATTAGGGCTTTACTGTGCTTAATTTTTGAACCCTACAGTGAAGGAGTCCTACAAATGACCTTTTTGCTCCCAAACTTTTCCTATTACAAATTTTTTCTTCTTTAACTTTCTTCTGTCATAGTGAACCTAAATTTATTTTTATTCATTTTCTTCTAATTGCTCCCAGTTATCCATTCTGTCTCATCCCAAATGTTTCCCTTTCATCTCTGGCTCTAATAGCTGTTAGATACCTTTGGACCGTTTCCTTGGTCAAAGATACACAAATGTAGTTCTTCTAATCTTCCCTCTAGCATCCATTCCCTGAGGATCTTCATGATTTTCTAGCCCTCTGCTGGCCTGCTTCCCATTGGTCAATCTGGTCTAAGTGGAGGGTTTCCCTGCCATGGCAGGGAGGTTGGAACTAGATGATCCTCAAGGTCCCTTCCAACCCAAGCCATTCTACAAATCTATGAGTACTATTATGTGATGGTTTCTGAACTGCTAATGTTGCCTTCCTGACATTTTTCTTTCCTCTTCCCATGGGCATACATCTCACAGAGGTCATGGGTCATCCTCCTTCCTCAGCTAAGGAAGCTTTCACACCCAGGGAATAGCCACCGTGTCATCGTGTTCTCTGCAAACAACACCATGATATGTAATGACTTGCAGTCAAATAATTACCCAGAATAAAATGTTGGTGAGCATGGCTGATGAGGGACCGCTTAATCCTTTCTGAAGGTCTGAAGGTTCCTCCAGTGTCTGAGATCTTTTCTTGCCTTTTTTCCCCCACCTTTTTTTTTTTTTTTTTTTTTTTTTTTTTNTTTTTTTTTTTTTCTTCTATTTTTCTCCCTTCCCCAGGCAGGAGAAGAGAGCAAGAGCCGTTGCTGAGACAAAAGGATAAGTCAAGCAACTTGCTTTTTGAATCACTATTTTCTATCAATGTTGTCATCTGAGTGCAGAAAACCAGAGTCTGCTTTCAGCATGTCTGTGCTGGGACTCTTGCCACCATGGCATTTCTTGTGACAATAACAGAATGTGATGCACTTCTGGTGGGGTGTGGGGTGTGTGCCTGTGGTGTTGGTTTAAGGGCTTTGAAGATTATCAGGGAAAATAAGCAGTTAGAGTCTGCAATTGATGTTGGTTTGGGGTAGGAACATTTTAAGACTTGACTTTGCTTTAGAATCTGATATAACCTTCAGGTTTCATTCTGTAATGGACAAGGATGATTGGGGAAATATATGTTTAGGAGTCTTTTTATAGTAAAGAAATATGTTAATATGTAGAACAGAAAACAACTTTTAAAACCACTAAGTGCTAGTAGTAAAATAGAGTGACCACCAAGAATTTCAGCTCTGAAAATAGACCACCAGAGAATTACCTCTCAAGATGTTTGGCTGGCTGAACATCTTCCTAAAAAAGTTGATCTTAGAAGAACAAAAGAAAAGGCTTGGACAATAAGTTCACATTAAGTAGTTGGGTAAGTAAATGTCATGCCAGTTACGGGAGCAGACCTTGAGTGAACCTCAGGCATACAGCACTGTGTGAACAAGGGTCCAGACCTTAACTGAAATGCATGCCTGACCCCACTGTGGGATTGCTGTAACATGAGGGTCTGGCCCAGGACTCATGACTGCAATGTCTTGCTCTGTGTTGAAGTGCAGGATGTTCTCTTGGTTGGTTGACTTTGCCTTGACCGATGCTAAGAAGGAGAAGGATATGGGCAGGAGCTCCTGGGACAGCAGTTGCTCTGCTCAAACACTGTGCAGTTCTACTGCCTCTGTGGCAGTGGTTGTCACTCATGCCCTTGCATTTTAATTTCTCCTTAGTGTTGGAAAGGCTGATCCCAGAAATGACCTCTCTGTGATGGACAAAGTCTTGGTGTTCTTTTCAATGCTCTGTTGTTACATTGATGGGGCAACTCCGAAGGTGGTGGGAGAGCACAAGGGACAGCCATTGGTGGGTGGGAAGGGAAACAGCATGAGGTAAGATTTCAGAGATCTGTCCCTGCTCTTTGTTAATGTTAGGCAGAGATGAAGAGAGAGAACATGTACTGAAGACCCTGCTGTGGAAAAGTGCCTTGTCACTGGAGCTCCATCCTTCTCGCTCCAGCCGAGACAGTTCTTGCCAAACTTTGAGTCTAGAAGTGAAAAGCAATCAAGATGGATTCTTCTGTGTTCCCACCATAGGTCTGTCAGCAGAGTGGAATTGCATCATTTCTGTGGACCTTCAGGGCAAGGTTGGCTACTAAGTGTTGTTGAGGATTTAAAAATCCAGAAAATAGTGTCGTTACAACAGCCGTGAGCCTGCTGTTTCATTGCACTTGGTTAAGTGTTCACTTTGATCTTCCTGGAGAACCCAACTAGAGCCAGCTTTTTAATAAGCAAGGAAAGAACTTCTCAGGTCTTCTGACCCATCCCCTGAACCACTACAGGAAAAATTACCTTCATCATCCCAGTGAAAAACTTTTTAATCTGTTCTTAGCTTTTGCAGGATGCTCTACACCTTCTCTGACCAGCCTGTGTCAGCACTGCTCTCTCACTAGAGGGTTTTCTTGAAGCCTATCCTGAGTCCTTCTTGCCAGAGTTGTTGCATCATCTGTGGATGTGCCCAGTGAACAAATTGCTTGCTTGGATGCCTTACAGCGACTGTGATCATGTTGTTTTCCTAGCTGCTGGGTGGGGGATCGCTTTGAGGGTGCTGGAGCCCTGGAGCAGGCTGCCCAGAGATGTTATGGAGTCTCCTTCTCTGGAGAGAATCCAAACCAGGAATCTAGTTTGTGATCCTGGGCAACGTGCTGTGGGTGACCCTGATTTAGCACAGGAGTTTGGATAGATATCCAGAGGTCACTTCCAACCCCTACCATGCTGGAATTCTGTGGCTGAGGCTGCAGCCTCAATTTTCTCAGGGGCTATATCTTCAGGTTCTGATTGTTTCTATCTTTAACCTTCAGACACTCTCCAACTTCTTCTCTGTGTCTTTCTTGAAGTCAAATCCCCAAAGTGACTTAGTAGTGCATCTGGGACCACATTAGTTCTGAACACAGATGAATCCTTTCATCATGTGTCCTACAGGAGAGACTGCATCTACATGCCAGTCTGTTTTCCAACCTTTGGGAAACAACCTGCAATAAATGGCTCCAATGCATTGCAACCCTTTCATGAGGGGCATCTGCAGGAATCTGTTAGTGCTTGGTCCTTCCAGTTATGATACCTGCCATCCAGATCAGGCTGAACTTCTTTCTTCTCTGATGTGTTGGCAGTGGCTTCCACATTCGCGTCATCCACAAACCTGAGCGTGATTTTTCATCCCTGATTTTAGGGAAAACGTTGAACAGAGCTGGATCAGCTGGAATAGAGATGGCTTCCTGCAGACCTCTGACGAATCAGCTCTATGGTGAGTTGTTGCCATTCACCCTAGAGGCGTGACTGCATGCCCAGGCACCTGGAAACCAGTGGCCACTTTGGTGCCCCTGCTGAAGAATGACCCAAACTTTAGCAAATAAAGCTAAAACTGTTTTTATTCAGACTTGACCAAACCTGAGGCCCTTCTGTGCCTGAAAAATTATACTAATTGCCAGTTTACAACAGGAGTTGTTGAAATCCCCTGAGACAAAACCATTGCCTTCCCTGGCAGCTGGAAACAAGAACCACAATCTGTGAGATTTCCAGCTCGTATAGACGAGACTCTGTGTGGGTAGGAAGCATCATGGTAAAGGGATCAGAAGATGAGAAGGGTCAGAGAACGTCTGAATGTGAACCAAGGCTCAGCAAAGTCAATGGAAACTGTCTGACTGGCAGCTTGTGGCCATAGGGAAGGCTGAGAGAAAAGCACAAACCCAAAGAATACAGAATTGAAGCACAAAGATTGTTCAGATAGGAGAGGAAGATAGGTTTTGTTAGAAACTTTGAAGGCTGTGGAGAGAGCCTTCCAAAGGCTACTTGGAAATGTTCAGAGAAAGCCCTTTCCACTAAGTAGTAACACAGGATCCAAAAGCAAGAACAAGGAGCTGGAACAGAATCAAACCAAACCAGAAATATAACAAATGAAGAAAAAAAAAAAAAAAAGCAAACAAGCTGCTAACTCTCTGAAACTCCAGGGGGTGTGAGCCAGCCTCCCCAGCTTCCTCGTGTGTTAGAGTTTCTGTCTTGAATTTATTTTTTAATTTATGTCTGGGTGGTGGCAGATCATTGGTGCCCTGAGGGAAAACAGTGCAGGAGCAGCAGCTCCATGGGCAGCTGGGATCATAGAATCATATGGTCCAGGCTGGAAGGGACCTCCAAAGGTCATCCAGTCCAACCCCCTCTGTAGGGGGGTTGGCATCAGTTGAGCATCCTCAACTAGATCAGGTTGCTCAGAGTCTTTTTGAGCCTCACCTTGAACATCTCCAGGGATGGGGCATGAAGCACCTTGCTGGGCAACTCGTTCCAGTGTTCTACCACCCTCATAGTAAAGAACTTGTTCCTGGGATCCAATCTAAATCTGCTCTAGTTTGAAGCCAGTGCACTTGTTCTGTCACTGCAGGCCTTTGTGAACAGTCTCTCTGCAGCCTTCTCATAGCCCCCTCTAGGTCCTGGAAGGTCTCTATTAGATCTCCCTGGAACCTTCTCTTCTCTAAGCTGAACAACCCCAGCTCCTCAGCCTGTCTTTGTAGCAGAGGTACTCCAACCCCCTGAGCATTTTCCTGTTCCTCCTCTGGACGGGCTCCATCAGATCCATGTCCCTCCTGTATTGAGGGCTCCAAAGCTGGCCGATGGCATCCTGACCTGAAACAGGAACAGTGTGGCCAGCAGGATCAGGGCAGTCCTTCTCCCCCTGTACTCAGCAATGGCCACACCTTGAGTCCTGTGTCCAGTTCTGGGCCCCTGAGTTTAAGAGAGATGTTGAGACGAGAAGGGCACCAAGGCTGGTGAGAGGCCTGGAGCACAGCCCTGTGAGGAGAGGCTGAGGGAGCTGGGGGTGTGCAGCCTGCAGAAGAGGAGGCTCAGGGCAGACCTCCTTGCTCTCTGCAGCTACCTGAAGGGAGGTTGTAGCTAGCTGGGGTTGGGCTCTGCTGCCAGGCACCCAGCAACACAACAAGGGGACACAGCCTCAAGCTGTGCCAGGGCAGGTTCAGGATGGGTGTTAGGAAGAAATTCTTCACAGAAAGAGATTGGCATTGGAATGGGCTGCCCGGGGAGGTGGTGGAGGACTCCCTGGAGGAGTTTAAAAAGAGGCTGCATGAGGGACTTAGTGCCATGGGTTAGTTAATTAGAAGGGTTAGGTGATAGGTTGGACTGGATGATCCTAGAGGTCTTTTCCAACCTGGTTAATCCTGTGATTCTGATTCTGTGGATGCAGTACTACAGGTGAGGTCTCACCAGAGCAAAGTGGCAGAACCACTTCTCTGGATCTGCTGGCCATGCATCTTTCGATGCAGCCCAGGCAGCCACTGGGCTTCAGGGCTGCAAGCTCACACCATCTGCTCATGTCCAGCTTCTCATCCATCAGCACCCCCAAGTTCTTTTCCATGGGGCTGCTTTCTATACCCTCATCCCCCAGCCTGTATTGAGAGTGAGGATTGTACCCGCCCAGGTGCAGGACCCTGAACTTACTCTTATAGCACCTAATGAGGTTCACCAGGGCACACCTCTCCAGCTTGTCCAGGTAGGTCCTTCTGGATGGCTTCCTGTCCCGCAGGTGTATCAGCAACACCACTCAGTTTGGTGTCATCTGCACTCTGCTGCTGGTGCCTCGATCCCTCTGTCTGTAGTAGTGATAAAAACATTAAGCAGCACAGATCCCAGTACAGCCCCTGAGGGACACTGGGGCACTGCTCTCCATCTGCACTTCAAGCCACTGAGCACCATCCTCTGGGTGCCACCATCCAGACAATTCCTTACCCACTGAAGAGTCCACCCAGCAAACCTGCAACTCGGTGAGCAGGATGTTGTGGGGACCGTGTCAAAGGCCTTGTAGCAGCCCAGACAGATCCCATCCAGAGGTCATCCCTCACCCACTGATGCAGGCACCTCATCATAGACAGTCGTGAGGCTGCTCAGGCAGGATTTGCCCCTAGGAAAGCCATGCTGGCTGGCTGGCATCACCTCCCTGTCCTCCATGTGCCTTAGCCTGGCATCTACGATCATCTCTTCCATGATCTTCCCAGGCATGGAGGTGAGGCTGAGAGGCCAGCAGTTCTCAGGGTCCTCCTGCCTACCTTTGATAACAATGAGTGTGCACTTTCTCTGTGCTGGATTTTGTTCCACACTTGGAGTCTTTTTCAGATGTCCAGGAAGAATTAAGAGTTCAGAATACTGCTTCCAACCTCCAGCAAGGCTTTGGTGAACAGGTTATAAACCATCTATACCAGAGTAATCTCCTTGTGCCAGAGTACTGTGTGGCATTTTAGCACTGCCGTTGGACTTTGCTTCTCATTAGATATTTTATTTGTTTTATCCACTAGTGGGTTGCAGATTTGACAGGGTTTTAGAACAGGTGCTCTTTTTTGGTGTTCTCCAGGAGTGTCCTTCTTTTGTTCTCTCTCAAGACTGTGAAATCAACAGCTGTAGCTGAACCTGAACTCCGTTGACTGCGAGGGAATAAGGTGGCTATTGAAACCATTTAATTTCTTTAAGAAAGCAAAGTTGGGCAGAATCATCATTTGGGGTTTATTGGTTTTATTCATTTCACTATAAACATTAATAATAAATATTTCTGATTCATATCTCCGCTACCTTAAAGCTGTGCCAGTGTAGCAGAAAAAGAAAGCTTAATAAAAATAAGCAAATAGCTTCTCAGTTTGCTAGAAGTGATTGATTTCTGTGGATGTTTGAGTGCTGGCAAACCGCTGGAGGGATCTCAGGGGCTTCTGAATTGAGTCCTGTGGTCTGAAATGGATCTTGCACGAGTTGCCCTAGTGCTGCTGGCCTCACCAGAGCTTTCCTGACTCCCACTAGCAGATGGTGTGGTCTCTTCCCCCTAAACGAGTGCTCAGTCTTTCATAGAGTGAATCATTAGGTGTGCTGAAGGAGCACCTTCACTGCTGGGCCTCTCCTGAGTTCTGGGGTTTAGTGGAACCTCTCCAAGCACATGATCTCCAGAGCTGTGGGGACTGAATGGTGAAAGATGACAGTTACCAGAATCCCAGCACAGTGAACAGTGGAAGGGACTTCTGGGATCATCCAGTCCAAGCCCCTGCTAAAGCAGGGCACCTGCAGCAGCTTGCCCAGGAACTGGGATTAGAATCTCCCAAGAGAAGGAGACTCCACAACCTCTCTGGGCAACCTGCTCCAGGCCTCCAGCACCCTCACAGCAGAATTTTTTCTTTTGTTCAGATGGAACCTCCTGGGTTCCAGTTTGTGCCCGTTGCTCCTTGTCCTGTCCCTGGGCACCACTGACAAGAGCCTGGCCCCAGCCTCTTGCCTCCCACAGGTCCTTCAGATTCTTGCTGAGCACTGATCAGATCCCCTGTGGGGCTGCTCTTCTGCAGGCTCTCAGCCCCAGGGCTCTCAGCCTTTGCTCCTCACAGAGCTGCTCCAGGCCTCTCAGCAGCTCTGCAGCCTCCCCTGGACTCTCTCCAGCAGTTCCCTGAACACTTTCAGAGGGGGCAGCCTCCTGCCAGGCCGTGGGTAATAACAACGTCTCACCTGAGTGTACCTACTGGGTTCAGGGTGTACAAGCCAGGTCCTGTATCAAAGAATCTTGCACCAACAACAGCTATTGCTGGGTGCTGACAAGAAGCCTGGAGCTGGATAACAGCAGCAGCATGGTAATAAAAGACTGCTGGGAGAAACGGAAAGAGAAATGAGAGGCCTGGATTTGTTTAGTTTGTAACCTGCTTTCTCCAGTTTTACTCCTCTCACCTCGAATTACTTGGAGAGTGAGCCTAACTCCGGTTAATACTCATTTGATAGCTGTGAGAAACGGAGGATGGACAAGGCAGAGTAGGACTGCTCAAGGGAGGTCCATCCATGACCAAAGGTTCCATGCAGGACCTTAAACATTACACCAGTTATTAAATCTGGAGTTCTCAAATTTTGCCTTGCTGCTTCAGTTCTACTGAAGATCCTCCGTGTAGCAGTAGCCTTGCTTAGTAGTTCATTGTTATACTTGTTGGACTGGACAACCCGGGTCTTTCCCAACCAAAGCGGTTCTCTATTTTTCTGATAAAAATACAAACACAGACTAAACACCACAGCAATATTTGAATCCGAGGTAATTAATTCACTTTTTGATTGTGCTTTAGTGCAGGTCAAAACCAAGTGCAGAAGCCCACAGTTGCTGTACCATGCAGCAGTGCTGGATGTTTGTGATCAGCTGTAACTTGTGGAAAGCAGATAAAAAAATGTATTGCTAAAGATGTAGAAGAGAGAAACGGAGAGTTCAGTACACTCAAACTGCAAATTAAGAAAGTTTCCATTGTTTACTTATCTAATGAAGAATCTATCTCCATACAGACACACGAGCAGCAGGTACAACTGCATCTAGATGTCTATCTCTGTTCCACTGTACGTTTGCCTGCAGGCCTCTATAGATAGAAACACAAAACAGCAAGTATATCCTGCTGGCTTTTGAAACTCACAGCAAATTGCCAGCAGTTTCTTTTCTCTGCTTTGCTCAGATGCTTGTGGTTAGATATTCTGAAAGTGTAGAAGTCAAAAAAGAAGAAAAAGAGAAAGACAAAAAGATTGAAACACTTTGAAAATCAGTTGCTTTGTTAAAAATACCTTGGTTGGGTTTGTTTGTTTGTTTCCTTAAGAAGCCACAGAATCCCAGCATGGTAGGGTTTGGAAGGAACCTCTGGGATCATCCAGTCCAACCCCTCTGCTAAAGCGGGGCATCCACAGCAGCTTGCCTAGGAGCACAATGTCCACGTGGGTTTGGAAGCTCTCCAGTGAAGGAGACTTCACAACCTCTCTGGGCAGCCTGCTTTAGGGCTCCTCCACCCTCATAGCAAAGAATTTTCTCCTCCCATTCAACTGGAACCTCCTGGGTTCCAGTTTGTGCTCATTACCCCTTGTTCTTTAACTGGGGCTGCACTTCTCCAGGCACAATAGCCCCAAGGCTCTCAGCCTTTGATCCTTGCAGAGATGCCCCAAGGCCCTCAGGGCTTTAGCAACCTCTGCTGGATTCTCTCCAGTAGTTCCTTGTGTCTCTGGAGCTGGGGAATCCCAGAACTGGACAGTGCTCCAGACGTGGCCTCACAGTCAACAATATTTTGATTCCCAGTCTCTCTATGTGCTGTTTGATCACATAAAATTTGGCAATTGCTGATAAATATTAATTCAGAGCTGGAGTCACATGCAGCGTGTGGCACCTGATGGACCATAAGGGTATGTGGTGCAATTTGGAGGGCAAGGCTGGATCAGATGTTTGTTACTAGAAAAACCTGAGTGTAATAAATGAACCTTTTGCTCAGAACACACTGAGCTGTGCTGCAGCATATTAACTATCTCAAAATCCAAACTAAAAGCAGAAGTTGGAAGGAAAAAGAATGCAAATAAGAGTATCCTTGCAATTATGCTATTCCAATAAGGATCGAAACATTTGGTAGCAGCACTTAAGCACGAAGAATTAAAGGGAAAATTCCTTCATAGAAGTGCGCCAAACAAACAGAAATCTTATTTAAGAGCCAACCTGACTTTCTTGCCTTGTGGTTAAATTTGGTTATCTCCCTGATTGTCCATGAATATTGAAAACCTGCAAGGAATATGTGCAGACCTGGCCTCAGAATTTCTTACCCTGAGACTGAGTCAATAGAGAGAGCACCGTGAGTGAAAGAATCCACATCAGAACTTCAAGACTCAAACGAAAAAGCATCTGTAATGTCTTATTCGTAATAATTTTACATCAGAAGTTTAAAAATTGGCCATTGGCTAGTATTCAACTAAAATAAACCCTTATATCTTCTACATTTATGATGCTGTATGAATGCATTTTAAACTTTTTTTTTCTTTTTTTTTTTTTTTTTCCCTCACAGCTGTGTCATGTAATAATTAATTTGCTTTTATTTCTGGTTATCCTTCTGCTGGGCTTGCTTATTCTTCATGCTGGGAGGTTTATCATACTACTCTTTTTAGTTCTGTAAGTTCGTGTCATATTACACTGGTAGGAATATTACAAAAACAGTTAGCGGCTTAATCCTGATATCCTCAAGTTAACAATGACTGGGCAGGGACTTCAGTGACAAGAGGACTCTTCCAGTTTTCTCTTTCAATGTTTAATCCTGAGTCGGGAAAGTTCTGAAGTATAAGAGAGTTTCTGATACGTTAAGCCAACCCCTCTCAGGTCCCACTGATTTCAGGGAAGTTTCTGCATTAAATCACTGGGAAGATGCTGTTCATATTGCATCAGTGCCAGCTGCACCAGATGGTAAAATCCGTCCAGTCTTAGGGGGGAGAGAAGAAGGTTACTAAATTTACAAAGATAAACACAGAAAATCAGGAATTTATCTTAGTTTTGCCTCAAAAATGAAGACAAACACCCACTATTTTAAGGGTATAATTACTTGTTGAGCTTCTGCTCCTCCAGGCATGTGCTCTGAAGGGTTGAGCTGTGCATTAGGTGTCTACAGAACTTGCAGCTTTTTTTTTCCTGCCTCAAACTTGCTAGTTACTACAAGTAGCTCAGGGAAAGCCCTTGCAAGCAAAATGAATTTCTGACCAACCCTGATCTGAAACCCCAGCTAGTATTTAGCTGCAGCTGGCCAGTCCTGTTGTAGGGAATTATTCTGTTCCTCAATTGAATGGTTTTAATTTTCTGATTTATGTCCATGTGTATTCAGTGTGCAACTGAAAGTTTGGTTCCTGTGAGCATTTGCTATAGTAGAAAAGGCTCACAACACCTGAGCTGGAAAGATAAGAGTTGAAAACTAATCACAAAACCAGGCAGACTCAAATAGCATGAGGTCTGCATGGGTGCTGTCTTCAAGTCTCTGTAGCTGTGACGCAGCCCTGTACTTGGGTCTCCAGTCTGTGAAACGTTCAGCTCCATGCTCCCAGGAGCTTTTGAGAGGAGCTGTCACAGCTGCATGTAGGTAACCCTAAAATCAATGGTTTTGGAGTCTGACTTTGTGTGGTACTGAGCACTTGTACTCTATCCTGTCACTGCACAGGAAACAGCCCACTCATCTTCTGGCAGCATTTTGGCGTGGCGGTTTCATGATAAGGGATCAAAGTTGATGTTCCCAAAGGTGAGCATTCCTGCTGGAGGACTGTGTCCTCTTCATTGCATATGTGTGCAGAATTGCCTCTGATTATGTGAAAGCTCCTGGCGTTTGGGCTGTGAGAGAGGCAACAACTGTCCAGAGTTCTGGGGAGAAATCTGTCTCAATGAATGAGCTGGGGCAGCTCTAAGCAATCCACCTATTAAACTGTATTGTGGAGCTGTGAGCCAGGTGCATCTCAGGACAGGACTTCAGTTTAGCAGAGCTTTGGGAAGTTTTTCCTTAGCAGAGTTTTGGCAACAGATGGCTTGTTTTAGAGTGTAAGGAAAGTTGAAACTTAGCTTTCTGTATACAAGGGCACTGTACCATGACCTTAGGAGCGCTCGGAGGGCACACTTGGAATCACAAGCAAGCGAGAGCAGAGATGGACGCTGGAGTTGGAGATCTGCTGGCCATGAGGAAGGGACTGATCGATGACTTTGGAACTCACTGTTTCACACCTGGGGACTTGGGCTGGAGGGTCAGCTGCTGCTCTGCAGACAACAGAGCTCCTTGTAAGGTGCTTGGCTAGCTGATTGGACTTTATCCAAAGATATGAGCAAGGAGGAGTTTGTAGAGGCTGATCTTTGAGATGGGAGGAAGCATGTGGCAGGCTGTGTCATGAGGGAAATGGACTTCCAGCCTCAATTTGCATCGATTGCTTTGGCAGAGTACATTGGGAAACCTCTTACCAATGATACAATTCTCACCAGCATCTCTTAGAGCTGGGATGGACATCATGGTCCAGTCCTGCCCTCTCTGTTTTCTGAGGCGATCTGTCTGCAGTGTTCCCACCCAAACCTCTTTGCTTTCCTTTATGCTGGAAAACAGCTTGGACCAGGGATGCAGAATCCATCCTGGCTCTTACCATTGGGGTCTGCAGCTCAAAGAAGTGACAAGAAAGCACAGTGGCATCATCCCTGTCCCTGCAGTGTGTCACCCAGCTGGGAGGAAACCAGGATGTCTTGAGCCATTTTCTCCAGCATCCCATTTCCTTTGCAATTGTTTGGATAGTTCTGTTAGTGAACTTCTGTTGGCTTACTGGTGGACTTGGCAGGATGGAGTTCACGGTTGGACTTGATGATCTTGAAGTTCTTTTCCAGCGTAAATGAGTCTATGAAAATGATACTAAAGGAAAGTTTTAATCTGAACAAACAGACACGCACACACAAAGAAAAGGAAACTAAGAACAAGAATGATCTGGGAAAAAATCCCCCAAAGTGCTGTCGCCTGCCCTGCACTGAGATATGGAAATGAAGGTGGCCGCTGCCCGTGTTCGAGAGTGCTGTGCGCGGGCCGTGTTCAGGGGTATCTCAGGAGCATCTACCGCAGCACGCGGCGTGCAAGCCCTGCCATCTGGAGCCCTTCTGATCTCCTGTGGCCTGCTCACAAGTGCTTGCATTTCAGAACAGGCCCTGTGCCCTGATAGAGATCTTTGAGTTTGTTCTGCGCAGTATATGCAAACAATTCAAAGCTGTTCCACACAAACAAATGTGAGAACCCCCTGACCACAGACTGCCTTTAGAGCAGACCAAGATTTGATGTTACTCATATCTTCCAGTACCTGTCAGAGTTCAAACAGGAAACTTGGTTTTTCCTCCCATGTCAACAATTTTTTTCTTCTTCTTCTTTTCTCTCTTGTTTCTGAGCGGACGCCTGGCACCAGGCTGGCGAGCTGGAAGTCCTCTGCTTCCTCAGGACAAACAAGTCCCCGCTCTGGTACGTCACTGCTGACATTCACCAGAGCCAAGTGTGTGGGGTTTGGTGATCCTGTGGGTGCTTCTAGAGAAACAGATGGGCTGTTTTTGAACAATCACACAAAAAGGGAGTTCATTCATACAGGGTAGAGGTAATGCGCAGCCCAGGGCTCACTGCAAGCAGCACTCTGCTCAGGAAAGTTCAGGAGGGAAAAAAAAAAAATAATAAAAAAATTATCCTTGTCCCAGCCCCACTGCATTTTGTGCTTACACAGCAATATTTTTTCTCGCTTCAGACTGTTTGTCAGTTCTGTAATATCCTGCTTGCCAGTGCCCCGGAGAGGCCATGTGAAGAGTTTAAACAGAATAAATATTCTCATTTACCCATGAGGAAGTTTCACCTGAGTGCCTCTAATTAATTACAAGGTCCCCAAAAAACATGGAAAAAGCTGCACTGAGCCTGAAGGACATTGACTGGAAGGGCACTTAGGTGCTGGCACATGTCCAGAGACAGGCAACAAGGCTGGTGAGGAATCTTGAACACAAGTCCTATGATGAGTGGGTGATGGAGCTGGGGTTGTTTAATCTGGAGAAGAGGAGGATGAAGTGAGACCTCATTGTGCTCCAGAACTCCCTGATAGGAGTTTGGAGTGAAGTGGGGGCCAGCCTCTTCTCCCAGGTAACAAGTGATAGGATGAGAAGAATGGACTCAAACTGCACTAGGGGAGATTGTGATCAGATACTAGGAAAAAATTCTTCACTAGAAGGGTCATTGGGCACTGGAACAGTCTGTCAAAGGTACTGGTGGAGTCACTGTCCCTGGGGGTCTTTAAAAGACATTTGAACGAGGAGCTTAGGGAGATGGTATAACAACTGTGTACAGGCGGATGTTTGGACTCGATGATCTTAAGGCGATTCCACGGTTGTATGCCTGGGTCAGAGGTCTGGCTGCTTTGGCACTGCTGAGAGTTAAGGATTGTAGTTCAGACAGATCCCCCTGGAGCACATGTGTGGTTTACTTGGCTTGCTCATCATTAGTTATTGTTCATAATACTGATCCATAAATGTAACCAAACTCTCAGCACTCCCCATTCCAGAGCTGGAAATGCTTCAGTAACATTTAACATAGTGGGAAGCAGAGGTTTATAATGGAGAATGGTTCTTGACATGGGCTAATGCTTAGGAGACATTGACTCTGCCAAGGAAGTCTATCTGAGGATTGTTTTGATTTCTGCTTGACAGATGCAACCCCTCTCTCAAATACAGCTGTGTTAAGAGAAGAACACACAGGCATCTCCACAACTTGTCTCTTGCTTTGTGTTCATGTCATTGCAAACAGGCTTCTGTGGCATGATCAATCGAGGGGTAGAACATCTGGTAGTCTTGTTGCAACAAAACATCCATTAAGTTAAATGTGAGAGTTGTCATCTTCTCTTGAAACGACAGACAGTTGGATAACTTGATGGCAGGTGTTTAAATGGTGGGGACAGACTCACAAGTGACAGTGACATTATAGTTACATTGACCAGGAATGGGGAACAGGCTGCCCAGGGAGGTGGTGGAGTCACCATCCCTGGTGGTATTGCAGAAATGTGTGAACGTGGCACGTTGGGACATGGTTTAATGGCCACAGTGGCCTTAAGCAGGCAGCTGGATTCAGATCTGAAACAATCTGATTCTATAGGATCTTGACACAGAGATGTGGTGCTGAGGGGCATGGTTTAGCACCAAAGATAGAGTTAGGGAACGACTGGGCTAGATGGTCTGAAAACTCTTTTCCAGACAAAACAGTTCTATGATTCTAAGATGCAGAGATAGGTCCCTGGAGTTTCTTAGTTGTGTGCTGGGGCAGGCGAGTGCGTGTTGGTGGGCACCTCTGAGTGCCCAAATGCCTATTTCAAGCCACCCCCAAAATCCCTTCTGCTCTACTTGCTCTTTGTTACTACATTTCAGTAGGATTCCTGCCCAAATGAAAAGAGGTTGGAGTGAGGTTAGGATTGGTCTCTCCTTCCAGGTAACAAGTGACAGGATTAGATGAAATGGCCTCAGTTTGCACCAGAGGAGATTTGGGTTGGATATTGGGAAAAAAATTCTTCATTGAAAGGGGTTGGTAAGCCCTAGAACAGGTTGCCCAGAGAGATGGTGGAAACCTTGCCCAAGGAAGTGTTCAAAAGAGACATAGATGTGATGCTGAGGTGTTGGGTAGAAGGTTGGATTTGATGGTCTTTTCCAACCTTAATTATTCTATGGTTTAGTGGTGAATTTGGCAATGTTTGGTTAATGGTTGGACTTGATGATCTGGGAAGTCTTTTCCAACCTTCACCACTAAGTTATTTTCATGCCATTGTGTTTTTTTTCCCCAGTAACCATTTCAGCAGCCAAGCACTTTGTTTAAATTTAGGCTCCAAGAAAAGTTGATGTATAGAAGAATGGTAAGGTTGGAAGGGACCTCAAGGA
>VWZE01023210.1:16552-28251 GCA_013396675.1 Eubucco bourcierii
GTATTGAAGAGGGATTTTTAGCATGAATGTGAACATAGCTCAAAGTTAAGTGAAAGATGCTCAAGCACTGCAGAGAGCTTGGAACCTGCCAGAAGACCTTTTCCAACTTACTCCTGCCACTTCTAATGGCAAATATGCATTAAACATCAATCCAGAGATGAAAAGGGGGAGGCATTTTCCTTAGAGTAGCCTTCCAGTATCTGAAGGGGGCCTACAAGAAGGCTGGGGAGGGACTATTGACAAGGTCTTGCAATGACAGGACAAGGGGCAATGGGTTTGAACTGGCAGAGGGGAGATTGAAGCTGGATGTTAGGAGGAAGTTGTTTGCAGTGAGGGTGGTGAGACACTGGCACAGGTTGCCCAGGGAGGTTGTGGCTGCTCCCTCCCTGGAGGTGTTCAAGGCCAGGTTGGAGGAGGCCTTGAGTGACCTGTACTAGTGGGAGATGTCTCTGCCTATGGTAGAGGGTTGGAACTGGATGATCCTTGAGGTCCCTTCCAACCTTACCATTCTATGATTCTATGGTTCTTTTAGCTGGCATTTTTAGCAGCTGAGTTATCTCTTGTTCTCTGTGATGAAGATGATGCTGTTTTCAATTATATATTTTGTTCCATCTTCCTGATGGTTATCACTAATCCACTCTACCTTCAGAGATTTTTCTGGGCTTGGGCTGTGCTGCAAGTTTGGCTGAACAAAGCTGTCTGGCTTTTGTACCCATGCATTTCACTTTATGGCTAATTCTGCTCAGGGTTGCTTTCATGCTGTCTCTGCATTGTCTTCAACGTTTTCAACCTTCCAAGGAAGAGAGTGAAGAGAGCCCTTTTCTTTCAGCAGTTGTACTCTGTGGTGTAATATCAAAGCTAGAACTCCTGGGCAGCTGAAGAGGTTGGAAAGCCTTCCCTATAGAAAAGGTTGGTATGAGTTTCTGTTTAGAGGATGCTCACAGCCCAAGGACGATGAACCTGGCAAAGCAGTAGTGCAAAATAGTAGCTTGGGCCAGCTGCTCAAGTAGAGAAAAGCTCATTCTGCAGCACCTTCCCTGAAGACATGGCACAGGAGAAAGTGCCAGCATTGATCAGCAGCTGGTTGCTCCGAAAGTGGCACTCTGAACAAGCACCAGGGAGAGAGGCTGATTGTAAAGAAGGTGAGGATGGGCATTGCTGAGTCATGTATGCAGAGGTGAAACCTCTTAGAGGGAAGGGATCCATCCAGAGGGACCTGCACAGGCTGCAGAGCTGTGCCCAGGCCAACCTCATGACATTCAACAAGACCAAATGCAAGGTCCTGCACCTGGGTAGGCACAATCCCAAGCACAACTCCAGGCTGGGTAGGGAATGGCTGAGAGCAGCCCTGAGGAAAAGGCCCTGAGGGTGTGGGGTGATGAAAAGCTGAAGATGAGGCTGCAGTGTGAGTGCAGCCCAGACAGCAACTGTGTGCTGGGCTGCAGCAAGAGCAGTGTGGGCAGCAGGGCAAGGGAGGGGATTCTGCCCCTTTGCTCTGCTCTCCTCAGACCCCACCTGGAGTCCTGTGTGCAGTTCTGGAGCCCCCAGCACAGGAAGGACATGGAAGTGTTGGAGCAGGTCCAGAGGAGGCCACAAAGATGCTGAGAGGGCTGCAGCAGCTCTGCTATGAGGACAGGCTGATAGTTGGGGCTCTGCAGCCTGGAGAAGAGAAGGCTTCCAGGANAAGGGGGCCTACAGGAAGGCTGGGGAGGGACTATTGACAAGGTCTTGTAAGGACAGGACAAGGGGCAATGGGTTTGAACTGGCAGAGAGGAGATTTAGACTGGATGTTAGGAGGAAGTTGTTTGCAGTGAGGGTGGTGAGACACTGGCACAGGTTACCCAGGGAGGTTGTGGAGCACAGAATCACCCAATGTGATCTTTGATCATGTTGGGTGATTCTGTGCTCCACAACCTCCCTGGAGGTGTTCAAGGCCAGGCTGGATGAGGCCTTGAGCAACCTGTTCTAGTGGGAGGTGCCCCTGCCTATGGTAGGGGGTGGAACTGGATGATCTTTGAGGTCACTTCCAACCTTACCATTCTATGATTCCATGATTCTGTAAGCCATCCCATTCTTTAGATGCATTCATCCAGACTTGAGAGCTGTGAGGAAATGCCAGCTGTGGCCCAGGATGGAAGTCACTGCATGCATCAAGCCCTCCTGGGGCCATGCACTGCCTGTGATGTGCTGGTGTTGTAACATGGGCTTAGCCCCCACCAGCCTCCTGCACACAAGTGGAAGAACCATCTCTGAAGCTTTGGGGACACCTGCCACCTCTAAGCATTCAATAGTTCACTGTCCAGTTCTGCTTGTTTATGATGCCCTTTACAGTGCTTGGGCTCACCCCCAGCACCCCACTTCACAGACCTCCTTGTGCCCTGGGCATCTAAGGATCTGCTTTGTGGCCCTGGGGCCTGGCTGCTTAACCACATTAAGGGACAGTAATTTCCTGCTGAGACAGCCAACGAGCTCCCTCATCTCAAATTTTCTGGTTAATTTCATTTTCTGCTTAAATTAATGTTGTTTCCTCTGTGCCTGTCTCGGAGCAATCTCTCTCCCATAGAGGCCCTCTGGGATTTCTGTCTCGAGCAGGCTAAAGGCAGCTCTGCAGCTTTTGGGGTCCCCAGACAGAAGGTCCCTTGGCAGCACTGCCAGCAGAAAGGTGATGTGCACCTCCTTACTGTGTCCAGTTCTGGGCCACTCAATTCAAGAGAGATGTTGAAGTGCTGGAATGCTTCCAGAGAAGGGCAACGAAGCCTGGAACACAGCCCTGTGAGGAGAGGCTGAGAGAGCTGAGGGTCTGCAGCCTGCAGAAGAGAAGGCTCAGGGCAGAGCTCATTGCTCTCTGCAGCTACCTGAAGGGAGGTTGTAGCCAGCTGGGGTTGGGCTCTTCTGCCAGGCAACCAGCAAGAGAACAAGAGGACACAGTCTCAAGCTGTACCAGGGCAGGTTCAGGCTGGATGTTAGGAGGAAGTTGTTGCCAGGGAGAGTGATTGGCATTGGAATGGGCTGCCCAGGGAGGTGGTGGAGTCCCCATCCCTGGAGGTGTTGAAGCAAAGCCTGGATGGGGCACTTAGTGCCATGGTCTGGTTGATTGGCTGGGGCTGGGTGCCAGGTTGGACTGGATGAGCTTGGAGGTCTCTTCCAACCTGGTTGATTTTATGATTCTATGATTCCTTCTCTCTCCTTCTTGCTGGATCTGGAGAGTCAGGCACCAGCTGCTTGGCTCTTGCTGTGCAAAGGGACAGAGGTTTTGAGGTGGACCTCAGGCAGACTTGCACAACGCCGAGCAGCAGAGCTGGACACTCCTTCCCAGCAAGGCAGAGGATAGCAACCCTGCTTTGTCCTTTTGGCTCTGCAAAGCAAAACTACCCCAGCCCTCCCTCACAGCATGGATTTGGTCCCCTCCCTGCAAGTGCAGGCAGGATTCTTATCCTGAAAATATGATCAGCCCACAAGACACCCTGGGGACATTTCCCAAGGGTTCCTGAGTGCCAGTCTGAGGGCAGACGGTGCCTGACTCATTGGGTTATGACTGTTCTGCCCAGGAAAGTGATGGAGTCACCATCCCTGGAGGTGCTTGAAAAATGTGTAGATGTGGCACTTCAGGACATGGTTTAGTGGGCATGGTGGTGTTGGGTTCTCTGTGATGATGCTGTTGTTTTCTATTCTATGCTTTCTTCCATCTTCCTGAGGGTTATCACTAAACCACTCTGCTTCAGAGATTTTTCTGGGCTTGGGCTGTGCTGCAGGTTTGGATGGACAAAGCTGTCTGGTTTTTCTACCCATTCAAGTATTCAATGCTCTCTGCTCATTTCCATTAAACAGTTACGATTAGGCTGATGCTGTTTCTCTTACTACAATATGTGCTGTGCATGTGTCCAGTTCTGGGCCCCTCCATTGAAGAAGGACATTGAGGTGCTTGAGTGTGTCCAGAGAAGGGCAACGAGGCTGGGGAGAGGCCTGGAGCACAGCCCTATGGAGAGAGGCTGAGGGAGCTGGGATTGGTTAGCCTGNACAGTCTGAAGCTGTGCCAGGGGAAGTTTAGGCTGGAGGTGAGGAGAAAGTTCTTGCCTGAGAGAGTCATTGCCTGCTGGAATGGGCTGCCCAGGGAGGTGGTGGAGTCAGCGTCCCTGGAGGTGTTCAAGGCAGGTTTGGACGTGGCACTTGGTGCCATGGTCTGGTCTTGAGGGCTGTGGGAATGGGTTGGACTTGATGAGCTTTGAGATCTCTTCCAACCCTGGTGGTGCTGTGAGACTGTGATGTTCTTAGATCTTCAGCACTCATCTACACAAATATCTGTCATTACAAGCCCTTGTCAATAGTCCCTCCCCAGCCTTCCTGGAGCCCCCTTCAGATACTGGAAGGCTACTCTAAGGTCTCCTGGAAGCCTTCTCTTCTCCAGGCTGCAGAGCCCAAACTCTCTCAGCCTGTCCTCACAGCAGAGCTGCTGCAGCCCTCTCAGCATCTTGGCGGCCTCCTCTGGACCTGCTCCAAGACTTCCATTTCCTTCCTGTGATGGGGGCTCCAGAACTGCACACAGGACTCCAGATAGTCCTTAACTTCCAGCCAGCTGAGTCTAGTCTGGATGATTTTACAAAGAGTTGGGGGAGCAGGGAACTCCCAAACCATCACAACCTCTCTGGATCTCACAATGCATAATTTAACATCTTGTGCTTTACCTCTTTTAAAAGAAGCTGCCAAGTCCTCACCTAAGAATGACTTAAACCACATCATTTTAAGGAGGCCTTTAACACAGCCAGAGGAGCTCAAATAAATATTCAAAGCTCTCTGCTCATTTCCATTATGTTTGCTAAGCAGTAAGCATTAGGCTGCTGCTGTTTCTCTTACTACAATATGTGCTGTGCATGATCTTAGATCTTCAGCACTCATCTACACAAAGATCTGATCAATTCCAGCTTCAGGGATTTGTGTTTAAGTTGGTATTGAAGAGGGATTTTTAGCATGAATGTGAACATAGCTCAAAGTTTAGTGAAAGATGCTCAAGCACTGCAGAGAGCTTGGAACCTGCCAGAAGACCTTTTCCAACTTACACCTGCCACTTCTAGTAGCAGTGGCACTTCAGGACACGGTTTAGTGGGCATGGTGGTGTTGGGTTGATGGTTGGACTTGATGATCTAACTTAGATGTCTTTTCCAACCTTAATGATTCTATAATTCTCAGGCTCACTGAATGGCACACGGCTGTACCCTGGCTCTCCTTCATTAAACAAGCACCTACTGCTTCACAGTGTCACAGTCTCACAGTCTCACCAAGGTTGGAAGAGACCTCAAAGCTCATCAAGTCCAACCCATTCCCACAGCCCTCAAGACCAGACCATGGCACCAAGTGCCACGTCCAAACCTGCCTTGAACACCTCCAGGGACGCTGACTCCACCACCTCCCTGGGCAGCCCATTCCAGCAGCCAATGACTCTCTCAGGCAAGAACTTTCTCCTCACCTCCAGCCTANACGCTCAAGCACCTCAGTGTCCTTCTTCAATGGAGGGGCCCAGAACTGGACACAGGACTCAAGGTGTGGCCTAAGCAGTGCAGAGTCCAGGGGCAGAATGAGCTCCCTGCTCCTGCTGGCCACACTCTTGCTGATGCAGGCCAGGATGCCATTGGCCTTCTTGGCCACCTGGGCACACAGCTGCCTCATGTTCAGGCAGGTGTCAATCAGCACCCCCAGATCCCTTTCTGTTTGGCTGCTCTCCAGCCACTCCCACCCCAGCCTGTAGCTCTGCATGGGGTTGTTGTGGCCAAAGTGCAGCACCTGGCACTTGGATTTGTTGAGCTCCATCCCCTTGGACTCTGCCCATCTGTGCAGGTGGTCGAGGTCCTGCTGCAGAGCCCTTCTGCCCTCCAGCCCAGCAACATCAGCCCTGCTTTTTACAGGGCAGAGAGGAGAGCCTGGCTGCACACACCCTGCCTGCACACACCCTGCCTGCACTCCCTGGCAATTTCTCTGTCAAGGAGAGCTTTAGCCTCGGTGTTAACTCACCTTTGTAAATGCACACTGAGGTATTTGGGTACAGCAAAAGCAGCTGGGTGCAGGCTCCAGGTGTTTTCATTAAGCCCTATGGGGTGCTGTAATTTTCATTATGTAGAAGCCACTCCAACAGCTCTTCAAGGGTGAGAATGCAGTGCTAATAGGGCTTTCAAGGAGAGACAATTTATTGACATGACTGCAAGTCTGAGAGGTCAGCCCTCCAATGCACTTGATACTCCATGACACTACCGCAAATACCTGGTCTCCTGCAGAGCTTTTTCCATTTTAAGTTACCAGCAGAGCAAAAATGAGTGCAGAGAGAAGTGGAAGGGTTATATGATGCCATGGCATTTGCTCCAGCTCTGTGAGCAGAGAAATCAACTTCCCAGCAAACAAGTTGTATGCATTTCTTTGTGCTTAGGACTAACAGGTTTATGTGGAGTGAGTCATGGTGCCATATTCTGCTTGGTGATGCATCTTACCTAAGCCTTTCTGAAGGTGTAGCACAGCACCTGCCTGAAGAAACCAAGCTGTAGAGCAGCAGAGTGGTCACACACAGCTTGCATTAGGCTCTCTGCTGCCTCCAAGCATGGAGCAGTCTGGAAAAGGTGGGGTTTTTTGCCATGTTATTTTATAGGATATGTCCCACCCACATGAAAGGAGCAACTGGAGCTCTTGAGGACACAAGTGGGGATGGTGCAGTGAGGGATGACTCCAAGCAGCTGAGCTGCAAAGCATCAGGTTTCCTTCTTTTGAGCTAATATTTCAATTAATGGCAAATGCCATAGACTGAATGGATTTAAACAGGCAGAGGGGAGATTGAAACTGGATGTTAGGAGGAAGTTGTTTGCAGTGAGGGTGGTGAGACACTGGCACAGGTTGCCCAGGGAGGTGTTCAAGGCCAGGTTGGAGGAGTCCTTGAGTGACCCTAAAGTCTTCCTCAACTCAAGATCTTTTCAAAAGGATTTCTTTTTAGTGAAAACAGATTAACTCAGTTGCCCTGAACTGACTTCTGTTTTCAGTTTGACAAGCCAGATTTTTTTTTTTTTTTTACAGTTGGATGAAAACTTGGAAAACATAGCAAGATGGAGAACAATTTCCTGGCCCTCTCAGATGGGAATCACTTTATCCATCAGTTTCCTTCCCTGTAAGTGTGTAGTGACTCATGTTGAGGTCCACCTCCCACAGTGACTGATCACAAAGGATCAGGGGGAGATGAGAATTAAAATTAATATGAGTTGATCAAGTAGAAGGTAGAAAAGATGCCAAATGCCCCTGAATTTGCAGCAGGCATGAGTTGCTCACAGGTATCATAGAATCATAGAATCACCCAAGTTGGAAGAGACCTCCAAGCTCATCCAGTCCAACCTAGCACCCAGCCCCAGCCAATCAACCAGACCATGGCACTAAGTGCCCCATTCAGGCTTTGCTTCAACACCTCCAGGGATGGGGACTCCACCACCTCCCTGGGCAGCCCATTCCAATGCCAATCACTCTCTCTGGCAATAACTCCCTCCTAACATCCAGCCTAGACCTGCCCTGGCACAGCTTGAGGCTGTGTCCCCTCCTTCTTTTGCTGGTTGCCTGGCAGCAGAGCCCAACCCCAGCTGGCTACAACCTCCCTTCAGGCAGCTGCAGACAGCAATGAGCTCTGCCCTGAGCCTCCTCTTCTGCAGGCTGCACACCCCCAGCTCCCTCAGCCTCTCCTCACAGGGCTGTGCTCCAGGCCCCTCCCCAGCCTTGCTGCCCTTCTCTGGGCACCTTCCAGCACCTCAACATCTCTCTTGAATTGAGGGGCCCAGAACTGGACACAGCACTCAAGGTGTGGCCTGAGCAGCACTGAGCACAGGGGCAGAATAACCTCCCTGCTCCTGCTGGCCACACTGCTCCTGATCCAGGTCAGGATGCCATTGGCTCTGCTGCCCACCTGGGCACACTGCTGCCTCATCTTCAGCTCCTCTCTCCCAGCACCCCCAGGTCCCTTTCTGCCTGGCTACTCTCAGCCACTCTGTCCCCAGCCTGCAGCACTGCTTGGGGTTGTTGTGGCCAAAGTGTAGAAACCTGCACTTAGCCTTGTTCAATCTCATCCCATTGGCCTCTGCTCATGAATCCAGCCTGTCCAGGTCCCTCTGCAGAACCCTGCTGCTCTCCAACAGATCCACACCTGCTCCTGACTTGGTGGAATGCCAATCTCCTCAAGAAATATTTGCTGATGCAATTAGGGGGCGTGGGGGGTTGTTAATATGGAGTTATTAGAGTCTCTGCTGAGCAAATGGAAGGAGATGAGTTTCACATTGCAGCTGGTTCAGGTAGATGCTCCTGGGAGTACCACATACTCACTAGTGCAGAGAGAAGATACCTGGTGGCATGCAGAGGCATTTTCTCCTCCATACTCAAGCAGCAATGAATCACAAAGTGCTTTATTTCTTTCCTAAGATTCACCTCCAGGGAATTCAGATGGAGCAGAGGCACGGAGGAAAGCTGGCTCACTGCTGTGGGAGTCTCTCAGTACCCTCACTTCAATCTGGGAAGATCATAGAATCATAGAATGGTAAGGTTGGAAGGGACCTCAAGGATCATCTAGTTCCAACCCCCTGCCATAGGCCCCTGGCCCCATAGGACATCTCCCTTGAGGTCACTCAAGGTCTCCTCCAACCTGGCCTTGAACACCTCCAGGGAGGGAGCAGCCACAACCTCCCTGGGCAACCTGTGCCAGTGTCTCACCACCCTCGCTGCAAACAACTTCCTCCTAACATCCAGTCTAAATCTCCCCTCTGCCACTTCAAACCCATTGCCCCTTGTCCTGGCATTGGAAGACTTTATGAGTAATCCCTCCCCAACCTTCCTGTAGCCCCCTTCAGATCCTGGAAGGCTACTCCAAGGTCTCCTGGGAGCCTTCTCTTCTCCAAGCTGCAGAGCCCCAACTCTTGTAGCCTTTCCTCAGAGCAGAGCTGCTGCAACCTTCTGAGCAGCTTCGTGGCCTCCTCTGGACCTGCTTCAACACTTCCATGTCCTTCCTGTGCTGAGGGCTCCAGAACTGTACACAGGACTCCAGGTGGGGTCTGAGAAGAGCAGAGTAAATGGGCAGAATCCCCTCCCTTGCCCTGCTGCCCACACTGCTCTTGCTGCAGCCCAGCACTTGGTGAGCTCCCCCAGTTCTAAATCTTCACTAAGAGCCTTCAGGCAGGGTGTACAGAAAATATACAACATTAAGATTTCTTTCTTTGTGACAGAGGCACAAAAAAAAAAAAGCCTCTTTGGGTGTAACAGATGACTTGTTGCTTGGAGAGCCCAGTGGAGCAGCAGCAGGCTCAGGGGAGCTCTTCCTCTCAGTGTCCATACAAGTACTCCTCAGTGAGGCTCAGGTCCTATGGCAGTTTAAAACGTGCCAGTACAATGTCTGTTCAGATGAATCACTAATTACACATAGAATCCCATCCAGCTTGACATTCACTCCTGTCTCCAGGCTAAAACTCATGCTAGCATTCCAAGTGTTTCACCATTGTCCAAGAACCAAACAGCAAAGGGATTTTTGGCTGCTCAGGCAATTACTCAGACCTAACTGCAGTGACGGCAGAGCAGCGAAACAGAGCAATGCCTGTCCCCTGGCTCTTTGCTGGCTTCTTTCCAAAAGAACATCAAGTCTGGCAAGACCTAGAGTTCAGCTGAGAGATGGCCAGGGAAGGTTTGTGTGCAATGGTTCCATATACATTCCAGAATCAAGGAATTTGGTTTATAGAATCATAGAATCATAGAATGGTAAGATTGGAAGGGACCTCAAAGTTCCAACCGCCTGAGATAGGCAGGGACACCTCCCACTAGTACA
The DNA here is from genome assembly GCA_013396675.1 of Eubucco bourcierii. Classification (NCBI taxonomy): domain Eukaryota; kingdom Metazoa; phylum Chordata; class Aves; order Piciformes; family Ramphastidae; genus Eubucco; species Eubucco bourcierii. The sequence continues at coordinate 26,370 of VWZE01023210.1, forward strand.
GGGCACTCAAGGCATCATCCAACCTGGCCTTGAACACCTGCAGGGAGATTATGGAGCACAGAATCATCCAATGTGATCAAAGATCACATTGGGTGATTCTATGCTCCACAACCTCCCTGGGCAACCTGTGCCAGTGTCTCACCACCCTCACTGCAAACAACTTCCTCCTAACATCCACTTTCAATCTCACCTCTGCCACTTCAAACCCATTGCCCCTTGTCCTGGCATTACAAAACCTTGTCAATAGTCCCTCCACAGCCTTCCTGGAGACCCCTTCACATACTAGAAGTCTACTCCAAAGTCTCCTGGAAGCCTTCTCTTCTCCAGGCTGCAGAGCCCCAACTCTCTCAGTCTGTCCTCACAGCAGAGCTGCTGCAGCCCTCTCAGCATCTTTGTGGCCTCCTCTGGACCCACTCCAACACTTCCATGTCCTTCCTGTGCTGAGGGCTCCAGAACTGCACACAGGACTTCAGGTGGGGTCTGAGGAGAGCAGAACCAAGGGGCAGAATCCCCTCCCTTGCCCTGCTGCCCACACTGCTCTTGCTGCAGCCCAGCACACATTTGCTGTCTGGGCTGCACTCACACTGCAGCCTCATCTGGAGCTTTTCATCACTCCAGAGTCCAGGACTTAGCAAAGGGACCTTGGAAGAAGCAGGCAGTCAAATGACATGCTCCATTTTTTTTTCACCTATTCAGTGCTTAGCCACATTCTCAAATGTTTTGGAGCTGGTGGGACCTTGGAAATGGTCTCCTGGGCTTTCAGCTTGTTCTTGTCTGCTTCATTCTGTGAAATTACCCCAAAGAGCCTCTGATGGATTGAAATGCAGAGAATGGTCCTGGTGCCAGTAACGACTAAGCAGATGTTTTATGCCTGCTCTAGCTGCTCATACATGAAATTTTCTTATGAGTAAATGTTGGACAGCCATTACCTCCTTGTCCTTTAATAACCACCTTTCCCCCAATAGAATTTAGTGTTAAATTCAAAAAAGAAAAAAGGTAGAGAACAGACTTTAAAAAATCAACCAAGTTTCATTGCGGCATTCCCTGTTTTTTAACAGATTTGTTCCAAAATACTGCAGTGAGCACCTGCCTCACAATCACTGTGAAGATTACCCCAGGTTGGAGCAATGCCTTGAAGACAAATTGCATGTAGGAAGGCTAACTATCAGTGCTGTGTTACTAATAAGGTTATTTTAAACTCAAAGTAGGTCACTGAAGGAGTTTCATATAAAGCCCCTGCAAAACACAGAATTTAAAACAATGTTAGCTGAGAACAAAGGACTAATAGCCTCAGGTGAAAGCGATAGAGCAAGGAATCACAGAATCACTAAGGCTGGAAAAGACCTCTGAGGTCATCTGGTCCAGCCTACAACCTAATGCCACCACCTCAGCTAAAACTTGCCACCAAGTGCCACTTTCAATCTCTTATTAAAGACCCCCGGGGATCATAGAATGATAGAATCATAGAATGGTAAGGTTGGAAGGGACCTCAAGGATCATCTAGTTCCAACCCCCTGCCATAGGCAGGGACACCTCCCACTAGTACAGCTCACTCAAGGCCTCATCCAACCTGGCCTTGAACACCTCCAGGGAGGGAGCAGCCACAATCTCCCTGGGCAACCTGTGCCAGTGTCTCACCACCCTCACTGCAAACAACTTCCTCCTAACATCCACTTTCAATCTCCCCTCTGCCACTTCAAACCCATTGCCCCTTGTCCTGTCATTGCAAGACCTTGTCAAAAGTCCCTCCCCAGCCTTCCTGGAGCCCCCTTCAGATCCTGGATGGCTACTCTAAGGTCTCCTGGAAACCTTCTCTTCTCCAGGCTGCAGAGCCCCAACTCTCTCAGCCTGTCCTCACAGGAGAGCTGCTGCAGCCCTCTGA
>VWZE01023210.1:30728-56266 GCA_013396675.1 Eubucco bourcierii
TGTGGAGCACAGGATCACCCAATGTGATCAAAGATCTTGTCAAACAAGAACTAAGGATGGATTTCAGAGAATCACAGAATTGTCAGGGCTGGAATGGACCTCAAGGATCACCCAGTTGCAACTCCCTTGCCATGGACAATGACACCTCACACTAGATCATGTTGCTCAGAGCCACATCCAGCCTGGCCTCAAACACCTGCCTCCAGGGATGAAGCCTCCACCATCTTCCTGGGCAACCTGTTCTAGTGTCTCACCATCCTCATGCTGAAGAACTTCTTAACATCCAATCTGAATCTCCCCGTTTCTAGTTTGGCTCCATTCTCCCCAGTCCTATCACTACCTGACATCCTAAGAAATCCCTCCCCAGCTTTCCTGTAGCTCCCCTTCTGATACTGGAAGGCCCCAAGAAAGTCTCCTCTGAGCCTTCTCCTCTCCAGACTGAATGAGTCCAACTCTCTCAGTCTATCTCCATAGCAGATGTGCTCCAGCCCTCTGATCATCCTCTTGACCCTTCTATGGGCAGGTTCCAGGAGGTCCATTCCTATTAACCAGAAAGGTATGTGTAACATAAGCTTGCTTTTGTACAATATAATCTGAAATCTAATTGTTATTTTAAGATGTAGTAATTAAGAAGAAAGTCACTACTGATTGGTGTGTCAGCAGGCTGGGTTAAGTACCATGAGGATGAAGTGAACATTAGGGAATGCCAGCACAAATTGGCCCTAAATTACAAGAAGCTGCTAAAAATATAAAGCTTTAATTATTAGCTCATAACACCAAGGGAGAAAAGAAGATGTTGCCATAGTGAAGAGGTGTAACACCAGCACACCTGCACCTCATAATCACATTTCTTAGTCATGGTGGCACATGCTGATGGGGAGTAACTGGTTGGAGACCATTCACAGAATGTCAGGGGCTGGAAGGGACCTCCAAAGCTCATCCAGTCCAACCCCTCTGCCAGAGCAGGATCACCCAGAGCAGATCACACAGGAACACATCCAGGTGGGTTTTGAATATCTCCAGAGAGGGAGACTCCACAGCCCCACTGGGCAGCCTGTTCCAGGGCTCTGTCACCCTCACAGGGAAAAAAATCCTCTTCATGTTTAAGCGAAACTTCCTATGCCTCAACTTCTACCCATTGCCCCTTGGCCTGTCCTTGGGCATCACCCAGCAGAGCCTGGGACCACCCCTCCTGGCACTCACCCTTACATATTGATAAATGTATGAGGTCACCTCTCAGCCTCCTCTTCTCCCAGCAGCACAGCCCCACAGCCTGAAATCCCTCAGGCTCTCCTCCTAACAGAGCTGTTCCATTCCCTTCAGCATCTCTGTGGCTCTGCACTGAACACTCTCAAGCAGTTCTGTCCTTGAACTGGGGTTCCAGAACTGGGCACAGTACTCCAGATGTGGCCTCACCANGACCACCCCTCCTGGCACTCACCCTTACATATTGATAAATGTATGAGGTCACCTCTCAGCCTCCTCTTCTCCCAGCAGCACAGCCCCACAGCCTGAAATCCCTCAGGCTCTCCTCCTAACAGAGCTGTTCCATTCCCTTCAGCATCTCTGTGGCTCTGCACTGAACACTCTCAAGCAGTTCTGTCCTTGAACTGGGGTTCCAGAACTGGGCACAGTACTCCAGATGTGGCCTCACCAGGGCAGAGTAGAGGGGCAGGAGAACCTCTCGCAACCTACTAACCACATCCCTTCTGATACACCCCAGAATGGCATTGACCCTCCTGGCCACAAGAGCACATTGCTGGCTCATGGTCAACCTCCCACCCACTAGGACCCCCAGATCCTTTTCCCTCTTCACTGTCTTCCAGCAGGTCAGTTCATAACCTGGACTGATACCTGGGGTTGTTCTTTCCCAGTATTTCTCCAGGATGCAGACCTGGCAGAGGTGGGCAGAAGGGTACCATTTTGTTTGGGTCTGGTGCACAGGCAGAACCAGGGTGTGCAGCCCCCTGTTCACAGCCAGTGAGACTGGGCAGCTTTGTGTCCTCCTGCCTGGCTTTAAGGTGTCATAGGTGCATATGAAACAAGGTGGGACCAATTTTTTTTTCCAGTTCTCAACCAGTCTTTTCCATACACACACTTGCATGTGCACAGGTGATCAGAGGGGACCATGGTGCTCAGCAAAGAAATACACTTGACTCTGCCCTTGCTCCTCAGCCATGGTGTGGGGAGGTCCCTGCTGGGGAGCACACCCTGGCTGCCTTATAAGGAGGCCTTTGCAAGTACTTGAGAGGAATATTAGGCAGAATGTGAATTTTTGAGCACTGTGTGCATCCCTGGGACCCTCACTTCACCTGTTGAGGTGCTGGAGTGGGTCCAGAGGAGAGTGATGAGACTGGGAAGGGGGCTGGAGGGGAAGTTGTATGGGGAGAGGCTGAGGGAGCTGGGGGTCTTCAACCTGGACAAGAGGAGACTTAGAGGGGACTTCATCACTCTCTACAGCTACCTGAAGGGAAACTGTAGGCAGGTTGGGGTCATACTCTTCTCCCAGGCAATCATACCAGGACAAGAGGGCAAGGTCTGAAGCTGTGCCAGGGGGGGTTTAGTTTGGGTGTTAGGAAGCACTTCCTCAGGGAAAGGATGATTAGGCACAGGGATGGACTGCCCAGGGGAGTGGTGGAGTCACCATCCCTGGAGGTCTCTAATAATAAGAGCTTGAATGTGGCACTTGGTGGCATGGTTTAGCTGTCATGGTTGTGTTATGTTCTAGGCTGGACTTGATGACCTCAGAGGTGTTTTCCAGCCTCAGTGGTTCTGTGATCCTGTAATACATACCTGTAATCATTCATATTATATTTCACTCTCCTCCATGTGCTCAGATGAAAGTTTTCCCAATTAGCCTAACTTCTGCTTGAGCCTGCAGAACCAAGACAGCAGGAAATATTATCTTGAATGTCAGAGCCTTAAAATATAACCTTTGCAGTGCATGTTCAGGCTCTGGCCACAGCTGAAGTCTCTAAATGCTACTTTAAAGGAGATAAATATTATAATAATAGAGAATAACAAATGTCAGGATTGCCATAACTTGAAAATGCAATTTACCTTCTCAGCCAGAGGGAATATAAACTTGCTTGTTGTTCTTTGCCAGTTAATGTACTGGGTTTCTGTAATTATCAGCCCCCCTTCCATTATAGAATCACAGAATCATAGAGTGGTAAGGTTGGAAGGGACCTCAAGGATCATCTAGTTCCAACCCCCTGCCATAGGCAGGGACACCTCCCACTAGCACAGGTCACTCAAGTCCTCATCCAACCTGGCCTTGAACACCTCCACGGAGGGAACAGCCACAACCTCCCTGGGCAACCTGTGCCTGTGTCTCACCACCCTCACTGCAAACAACTTCCTCCTAACATCCACTTTCAGTGTCCCCTCTACCACTTCAAACCCATTGCCCCTTGTCCTGTCGTTGCAGGACCTTGTCAATAGTCCCTCCCCAGCCTTCCTGTAGGCCCCTTCGGATCCTGGAAGGCTACTCTAAGGTCTCCTGGAAGCCTTCTCCTCTCCAGGCTGCACAGCCCCAACTCTCTCAGCCTGTCCTCACAGCAGAGCTGCTGCAGCCCTCTCAGCATCTTTGTGGCCTCCTCTGGACCCGCTCCAACACTTCCATGTTCTTCCTGTGCTGGGGGCTCCAGAACTGCACACAGGACTGCAGGTGGGGTCTGAGGAGAGCAGAGCAAAGGGGCACAATCCCCTCCCTTGCCCTGCTGCCCACACTGCTCTTGCTGCAACCCAGCACACAGTTGCTGTCTGGGCTGCACTCACACTGCAGCCTCATCTTGAGCTTTTCATCACCCCAGACCCCCAGAGCCTTTTCCTCAGGGCTGCTCTCAGCCATTCCCCACCCAGCCTGGAGTTGTGATACAATATTTGTATATTGGTGGTTGATTGAATATTTAGATATGCACACTTGCACCTCAGCCCACAGCTTGGCCCTTGATTTATCAAACCTCAGCAGCCAAGGTTCTGCCTGTTTAATAAAGATGAAACAACTCAAGGGAGCTCTGGAGATCATCACTGGCTGAAACAGAAAGGATAAATTGCTGCTGCTTTGATCTGAGAGCATCCACCCCTGCCCACTGCACACTCATTAATTATATCTAATGATGGCATCCTGCAGACAGGTTTTAAGAGACTTCCCCACAAAGTTAGGGAGACAGAAGTTTGCAGTTGTGTTTCCTGTGCACACAGCTGAACACGTCTGGGAAAGATTTTGCACACTCTTCAGAACCCAGCAGTGTTCTGGCTCAGACCTGCCGGGATGGGAGAGGAGGGAGGTGAGAGCCGCACTGCAGGCAGGACTGAGCCCTGCCTGCCCACACTCCTCATGCCACTGCGGAGCACTGCAGAGCTGCCTGTTTATCCTCTCAGCCTCTGCTGATCCGTAATGGGGCAGGAGCCTGCTCCCTGACGGGTTTGCTCCAGGACGGAGAGGTTTGATCTGCAGGCAAAAGGCAGTCTCTAAAGTTTCTAAGGTCTCCCTTTTTTGGAACACATTTTCTGCATTGCTTATAGAAATTACAATCCAAAGGCAATTCCTTTACAGAACTACAGTGACTAAATGCTTATATTTTAACACAATAGGAGTAGTTCTGGTGCACTGCATATTTTACAATGTTCTCTTTTTCCCCCCCATTTTTTATTTCTTCTATTTCCTTTCTTTTTTTTCTTTTTCTTTTCCCTTTTTTCCTTTTTTCTTCTGTTCTTTTTTTCTTTTGCCTTTTTACTCTTTGTTTTTTCCTTTTTTGTTTTTTCCTTTCTCCTTTTTCCTTTTTTTTTCTTTTTTTAATTTTTCTTTTTCTTTTTTCTTTTTTCTTTTTCCTTTTCCCTTTTTTCTTTTTCCTTTTTTCTTTTTGCTTTTTTCTTTTTTTAATTTTTCTTTTTCTTTTTCTTTTTCCTTTTTTTTTCCTTTTCCCTTTTCCTTTTTCCTTTTTGCTTTTTCCTTTTTTTAATTTTTCTTTTTAATTTTTTCTTATTTTTCTTTTTCCTCTTTCCTTTTTCCTTTTTCCTTTTTTCTTTTGTCTTTTTTATTTTTGCTTTTTCCTTTTTTCCTTTTACCTTTTTTTTTTCTTTTTTCTTTTCCTTTTTCATTTTTCTTTTTGTTCTTCCTTTTTCCTTTTTGCTTTTTCCTTTTTTCCTTTTTTATTTTTCTATTTCCTTTTTTCCTTTTAGTCTTATTTTTCTTTTTCCTTTTTCTTTTTTATTTTTCTTTTTATTTTTCCTTTTTCTTTTTACTTTTTGCTTTTTTATTTTTCTTTTTTCTGTTTTTATTTTTCTCTTTTCTTTTTCCTTTTTTCTATTCTTTTTCTTTTTCTTTTAATTTTCCTTTTTCCTCTTTTTTCTTTTTATTCTATTTTTTCTCTTTTTCTTTATTTTTTTCCTTTTTAATTTTTTTCCTTTTTGTCTTTTCCTTTATTTGCTTTTTTCTTTTTCTTTCCATTTTCTTTTTCCCTCTATTTTCTTTTCATTCTAATTTTTCCTTTTTTTCTTTATTTTTTCCTTTTTAATTTTTTCTTTTTTCTCTTTTCCTTTATTTGTTTTTTCTTTTTCTTTTCATTTTCCTTTCCCCCTCTTTTTAAATTTTTATTTTAATTTTCCCTTTTTTCTTAGTTTTTTCCTTTTTCTCTTTTCCTTTATTTGCTTTTTTCTTTTTTTTTCATTGTTCTTTTCCCTCTTTTTTCTTTTTATTCGAATTTTTCCTTTTTTTCTTTATTTTTTCCTTTTTAATTTTTTCTTTTTTCTCTTTTCCTTTATTTGCTTTTTTCTTTTTTTTTCATTGTTCTTTTCCCTCTTTTTTCTTTTTATTCGAATTTTTCCTTTTTTTCTTTATTTTTTCCCTTTTTATTTTTCCTTTTTTTCTTTTCCTTTATTTCCTTTTCTTCTTTTTCTTTTCATTTTTCTTTTTCCTCTTTTTTCTTTTTCTTTTTCTTTTTCCTTTTTTATTTTTTCCTTTTTCTCTTTTCCTTTATTTGCTTTTTTCCTTTTTCTTTCCATTTTCCTTTTCCCTCTTTTTCTTCTAATTTTTCCTTTTTTTCTTTATTTTTTCCTTTTTCTCTTTTCCTTTATTTGCTTTTTTCCTTTTTCTTTCCATTTTCCTTTTCCCTCTTTTTCTTCTAATTTTTCCTTTTTTTCTTTATTTTTTCCTTTTTCTCTTTTCCTTTATTTGCTTTTTTCTTTTTCTTTCCATTTTCCTTTTCCCTCTTTTTTTCTTTTTATTCTAATTTTTCCTTTTTATCTTTATTTTTTTCCTTTTTTATTTTTCCTTTTTTCCTTTATTTGCTTTTTTCCCCTTTTTTTCTGGGTTTTTTCCTTTTTTCTTTTTCTCTTTTTTTATTTTTTCTCTTTTTTCTTTTTTTCTTTTTTCCTTCTTCTCTTTTCTTTTTTTCCTTTTTCTCTTTTTCCTTCTGATGTACATGGACTCAGGGATGGAAACCATGGCCCTTTTCAAAATAGAAGGTCCCTCCTCCTCAAATACATTTTAAACCCAAAGATCACATGAGAAAACTGTGATTTTTGAAGCACATAATCATTTTCAACCACATTAACATCTTCTGCAGTGGTGGCTCTTCCCTCCCCCTTAAAACTCCCTGCCCTGAGGACCTGTCATATTTTCAGGCACAAGAAAATGTTGTGAAACATGTTGATGTGATGTGCTGAGTTCTGCTTTGGGTAGATGAGCAAATCCACCTGTGTGTACCAGCTCCTGCTGAGCTGAGGCCAGTGCTGGCAGCTGCAGTGGGGACAGCAGTGACAGAGCTGACAGGAAGATGTGCTTTAACCACAGAGCATCAGATGCACTTTTGTCCTTATCTCCCACGCTGCCAAAAAACACCTTCAGAACAGAGACCTCAATTATCATAAGAGCTCATAAGATAATTAACTGTATAGATAAAACCAGTGAATGAATTGATCCAAAGCAATAAGGCAGAGAGGGGAGATGTCAACTGTCAATTAAGAGAAAACCCTGATATCGGCAGGCTGGCAGCAGTGCAGCCACTGAGGTTTCCAAAGCATGGCAGGAAGAGGCAGGAAGCCACCAGAGAAACATTAAGCAGATTCAGGTGCTGAGTGCAGCATTAATTGCTACCTGAATAGTAGAGCTTCAAATACAAGGACCCATGATACAGAAGGATAGAATCCTAGAATGGTAAGGTTGGAAGTGACCTCAAGGATCATCTAGTTCCAACCCCATGCCATAGGCAGGGACATCTCCCACTAGCACAGCTCACTCAAGGCCTCATCCAACCTGGCCTTGAACACCTCCAGGGAGGGAGCAGCCACAATCTCCCTGGGCAACCTGTGCCAGTGTCTCACCACCCTCACTGCAAACANTCCTCATGGCCTCCTCTGGACTGGCTCCAACACTTCCATGTCCTTCCTGTGCTGGGGGCTCCAGAACTGCACACAGGACTCCAGGTGGGGTCTGAGGAGAGCAGAGCAAAGGGGCAGAATCCCCTCCCTTGCCCTGCTGCCCACACTGCTCTTGCTGCAGCCCAGCACACAGTTGCTGTCTGGGCTGCACTCACACTGCAGCCTCATGTTGAGATTTTCATCACCCCAGACTCTCAGGTCCTTTTCCTCAGGGCTGCTCTCCAGCTATACACCACCCAGTTACTTTACTATGAACACCAGGACACCAAGAGAGCAGAGGATTCAGAGAAGTAACTTGTAAAGAGACAAAACTGGTGGGTCCCAGCTTCCAAGTTCAGAGCCCTGCTTCATAATTTCACAAGGGAGTTGAAAACTGCAGGAGTTGCCGTGAGCAAAATAAATACACCTAGTGACAAAGCAGATCTACATACACAGACACTTGTGTAGCTATCTACTGACATCTTGGACACTAGGAAGAAGTTTTTCACAGAGAGAATGGTTAGGGACTGGAACGAACTGCCCAGGGAGGCACTGCAATACAAGAGAGATGTGGAGGTGCTGGAGCAGGTCCCAGCAACAAAGCTGGGGAAGGGCCTGGAGAATAAATCTTATGAGTAGCAATTGAGGGGGCTGGGGATGGTTAGCGTGAAACAAATGAGGCTGAGGGTAGAGCTCATTGCTGCCTACAACTACCTGACAGGATGTTGTGGAGAGGCTGCTGCTGGGCTCTGCTCACAGGGAGCTGGAGACAGAACAAGGGGGAATGGCCTCACACTGAGGCTGGGGAGGTTTAGACTGGACATTAGGAAAAAGTTTTTCCTGGAAAGAGTGGTCAGGGACTGGAATGAGCTGCCCAGGGAGGTGGTGGAGTCACCCAACCTGGCTGTGTTTAAAGGTGGTTTGGATGTGGTGCTTGGGGCTATGGTTTAAGGTGAATCTTGTAGAGCAGGGTTCTAGGTTGGACTTGGTGATCCTGAGGAGCTTTGCCAAGCTGGGTGTGTCTGCGATGCTTTGATTCTGTGAAAGCACTTTGCAAACTGTACATCTAAACAGAAATTAAGGCAAACCATTTCACAAAGCTGAGTGTGGAAGTGAAGAGGATTTCACAGGGTATCATGCAGTATCACAGTCTCACAGTATCACCAAGGTTGGAAGAGACCTCAAAGCTCATCAAGTCCAACCCATTACCACAGACCTCAAGACCAGACCATGGCACCAAGTGCCACGTCCAAACCTGCCTTGAACACCTCCAGGGACGCTGACTCCACCACCTCCCTGGGCAGCCCATTCCAGCAGTCAATGACTCTCTCAGGCAACAACTTTCTCCTCACCTCCAGCCTAAACTTCCCCTGGCACAGCTTGACACTGTGTCCTCTTGTTCTGGTGCTGCTTGCCTGAGAGAAGAAAGCAACCTCCTCCTGGCTACAAGCACCCTTCAGGTAGCTGGAGACAGCAAGAAGGTCTCCCCTGAGCCTCCTCTTCTCCAGGCTAACCAATCCCAGCTCCCTCAGCCTCTCTCCACAGGGCTGTGCTCCAGGCCTCTCCCCAGCCTCGGTGCCCTTCTCTGGACACACTCAAGCACCTCAATGTCCTTCTTCAATGGAGGGGCCCAGAACTGGACACAGGACTCAAGGTGTGGCCTAAGCAGTGCAGAGTCCAGGGGGAGAATGAGCTCCCTGCTCCTGCTGGCCACACTCTTGCTGATGCAGGCCAGGATGCCATTGGCCTTCTTGGCCACCTGGGCACACTGCTGGCTCATGTTCAGGCAGGTGTCAATCAGCACCCCCAGATCCTTTTCTGTTTGGCTGCTCTCCAGCCACTCCCACCCCAGCCTGTAGCTCTGCATGGGTTTGCTGTGGCCAAAGTTCATCCAAATCCAGCCTGCTGCCAAAGCATCTCCTGTTCACAAGTGCTGTCTAGAAGATTAGAGAAAATGAAGTTTGCATGTTATGATGCATAGCTAACCTTACATTTCTCCTGAAATTCAGATGATGTAAGGCTCCCCATCTGCTCAGGTTTGCCCTTCTATGAACCTCACTGCCCTGCTTTGAAAAGACAAAGGCACATGGTCCATCAGACAGGCAGCTTGTCTGGCAGACAGACTGCTTTGCTAGGCTCAGGTCAAGGACACAGAGCAGTGTTCCAGAGCCCATCCCTCATGCCACACTTCCCACCTTCACACCCCCTCATCCCTCACTTTTCCATATAAATATATAAACATGAATCAGACCAGAGAGAGTCTGAATCACATGCAAAATGTGGCGTAGTGGATGGGTAATTAATTAATGTGAGATGATATTTTCAAAAAACTAATATCATTTATTACTATTCACTATTCAGAAATCTCACCACACCAACCACTAATTTTAATAGCAATCAGTTCTTTGCATGGGCATGGAAATTTTATACAGGTTACAGCAGGTTCTAGCAATAAGTAGTGATAATATATAACATTAATTGAACTTGATTGAAGTGGCAGAGAAGGCTTTGAGGTCAGCGCACTGCTTGCAGTCAATACTCCACTTGCCCACTAAGTGGACTCAGGGAGCTCCTTTCTGCTCATGGCAGAAGGCAATGGTGAGTTACAAGAGGCTTGAAGTATTTACTCACAAAATATTACCTCCTGACTGTCAGGGCTGGCTACAGCTTCAGGCGGTACCCAAACACTTTCAGGGAATTCTTGTCATCTGCTGAGACTTTTGGTTCTTCCTGGGCTGCTGGGGAAAGGAGGCAGACAAGCTCTGAGCAGGTCCTGATCTCCTCTGGATGATCTGTGTACCTCCAGGACCTCCTGTCTTGGCAGGAGGCTTTCAGGTGCAGGCAGGATGCAATGCCATGTGCAGTCTCAGCATGGTGTCACGCTGGCTGTGCTGGCTCATTGTGTGAAAGCATTTAGAACCTGTTCCTGGTAAGCTCTTGGAAGGCAGTTTCCAGCAGTTCAGGATACAATATGGCAATAAGCAAGGATGGATGCAATGGTAGAGAGCAGATGCAATGGTAGAGCACATATTGTGCTCCCTGCTCACCCATACAGCCTGAGACTAATGGGCCTTTGGACACAGAATAGCCAATCAGAATGGCAGTTAGCCAAGCTTGACCATATTAGGTGAAGCCATAGGCTTGCTTTACCCAAATTTGGGCAGAGCACAGGCCTTGCACAAGGCATACACAAGCTGAGCCTGTGTACCTTGTTTACCACAGGATACAAAACAAGTCTGGGCAAGCCACAGTTCTCAGACTCAGTGGCTCCAGATTCTTTGTCTTCTCTCCCACTGTTGCTTCTCCCCAAAACAGAAGGAAAGGAGAGCAGAAAAACATCTCTGGGCAAGCCAGGACATGTGTAAGCCTATTTTGGCTTGCTTAGGCCTACCATGACAGGTGGTTCTGGAATAAAAATCTCTGTTCTTCAGTAGTTGCCTTACTTACAGCCCCATTGAAAGATTACTGCCAGTAAGGGTAGTACTGCATGGACTTCAGCAGCCTGTAGCCTGGATATTTGCTGCTGGAAAGCATCTGCTATGTCTCCCTGGTTCTGTCATGTCTCTGAGATAATACCAAGTGCAGCCACTTGGTCTGAGCAAGCAGCTTCAGTGGGAAGCTGGAGATGGCGTCTGGGAGCCATCTGGGCATATGGATGTTAATAATGCTTCTAATGTCACAGGGTGATTAAGGCAGAGACAATAAGCAGCCACAATTGCTGCTTCTGGGGATGTGGCAGCCACCAGTGGGGAGATGGAGACCCTGCAGCCCTGACAGCATCGCCAGAGCAGCAGCCTCCTGCTTGCCACCTTCAGGGACCCAAATTCTGTCTCCCAGGAAGATGCAAACTTGGATAGAGCTGGGTGGTGAAAATCAGCCTCTGGAAGACATTTTGTCTTCTGCAAATTACAAAGCACCACCTGCTTATTCTGACAGGTTTTGTTTGTTTGGGGCTTTTTTAATTGTCTTGAAATGCTGCTAATATTGGTTAGCTCAGCTTGCAAATGAGAGTGAGCCACCTGTTAGCCAGGGCTGAGGCTGCTCCCAGGCTCTCAGATGCGATCAGCTCATTTTCACCTGCAGAACTGCAAAAGAATTGTATCCTCTCTCTGCAGGTGTGAGACACCCTCTTGGCTCTTCCACAAACTGTGGGCAAATGGAGAGCACAGCAGGTCTGAGAAGAGACCTGGGCATCTTAAACACGTCTTGTAACTGCAGAATTCTTAAAGCATCATGAGCCTAACAGTGATTTTTAACAACTAATCAAACAGCATTGTCCAGTCAGAGAATAGAATAGAATAGAATGAACTGCATAGCACAGCACAGCATAGCATAGTATAGAATGGTTTAGGTTGGAAGGGACCTCAAAATCATCCAGTTCCAACACCCCACCATAGGCAGGGACACCTCCAACTAGAACAGGTTGCTCATCCAACCTGGCCTTGAACACCTCCAGGGCGGTTGTGGAGCACAGAATCACCCAGCCTGATCAAAGATCACATTGGGTGATTCTGTGCTCCACACCCTCCCTGGGCAACCTGTGCCAGTGTCTCACCACCCTCACTGCAAACAACTTCCTCCTAACATCCACTTTCAATCTCCCCTCTGCCACTTCAAACCCATTGCCCCTTGTCCTGGCATTCCAAGACCTTGTCAATAGTCCCTCCCCAGCCCTTCTGTAGGCCCCTTCAGATCCTGAAAGGCCGCTCCAAGGTCTCCTGGAAGCCTTCTCTTCAGCAGGCTGCAGAGCTCTTAGCCCGTCCCCATAGCAGAGCTGCTGCATGAGCAGAGCATCTTCATGACCTCTTCTGTACCCACTCCAACACTTCCATGTCCTTTCTGTGCTGGGGGCTCCAGAACTGCACACAGGACTCCAGGTGGGGTCTGGTGAGAGCAGCTTCCCCTCCACTGCAACTTCTAGGAATCATGAATCCTAGAAAAATGCACTTTGAGGGGAGAAAATAAAAACAACCCAAACCCAAACCAACCAACCAAACAAAAAACCCACTCAAAAAACCTACCAAACAAAAAAAAACCTCCACAAAAATAAAGTGGGTTTAATAATATACTTCATGGTGAATATCTGTTGATGGCTCCTCACAAAGCTGACAAGCAGTCACTGGCACCATCCTGGCCTGCTTGCCCCCACCCATGTAGTCTCTGGGGTGATGTAGAAAGTGACAATGTGGCACATTTCTATGCACACTGCTTCTTGTGAACATCCTCATGCTCATCCCACTTCTGGTGGTATTTTCTGTTTCCCGAATTTCAGCAGCATCTGACACCTCCCAGCAGCAGCAGCAGCAGCAGCAGCAGCAGGAACAGGACTGGTGGCTGCCTCCTGCAGCTCAGACCCGTCTGCTGGCGGCGGGAAGCATATCGCTGGCACCAATCGCTTCTAAAGAGCTGTGTGCTAATGCAGGAGGGAGAGGTGCAACTCCATACAGATTTTTGTTATGGTTTTCCCTCTCTTTTCTGCTTCCTCTACAAGAAATGGAACCCATTCCCACACTGCTTCCATATCAGTTTTTCATAGCCTCCATCCAAAGACCCCGCAGAAGTGAGGAGGGAAGCAGGAGCACACTGCAGAGCTGTGATGGCAAAGTGTGTTTGTGACTGTGTGTGTGTGTGTGTGCAGGGACAGGGGAGGGCACAGTCTGGAGTCTGCCTAATGCCAGGTTGCTGCCAGTTTCATTCACATCTCCCTGTGACTGCTCTCTGCTTAAATCTGTGGTTTTCATGAGCTAAATCCCTCCCCTGCATCTCTTTGCAACCTGGGCTCCAGAGCCTTCCTACACTGCTACATCACCCCTAGAAAAAAGAGCTCATCACCTATTGTCAGATTTCGTCTGTCCTTCTCCTAAAGATATTTCCTTGAGATGAGCTAAAAATGTGTCACAGCAGAAACCTTCCAATATATATCTGTTCAGTGTAAAACACTGAGATGGCTTAATGACAGAATTCTGTGTTCTCCTGTTCTGCTCAGACAGCATCTGAGCTGCACCACTGTACCAACCTTGCAAGGATTCATCCAAGCCAGTCCTCTTTCACACGGGAAGTTGTCACATCCATGTCACATCAAACACAATCACCCAGTTAAGGGCAAACATTTCTCCCAGATGCCTATGACAGGCTCCAAAGTCCCCTTAGGTTTGAAAATCAGTGCTGTGTGCTCCTGAGTTACATAAACTTCTGCCCTGAGCTGCACCCTCAGTTGTCAGCTTGTGCCAAAGCATTACACAGGCTGGGGGAAACACATCTTGGTTGTCTCACGTGGCCCAGAGGTGCCAGGAGCTATGGGTAAACTACTTCTCTCTTACATTTTTTATCATCATTTATATTTTATCTTTTTCCCCTCCAAAAGACTCTCACTCTCTCAGGCACCATCACAATTTTCCAGAGTTTTTAATATATCTCCTCAGACCCCACCTGCAGTCCTGTGTGCAGTGCCCCCAGCACAGGAAGGACATGGAAGTGTTGGAGAGGGTCCAGAGGAGGTCATGAAGATGCTCGGAGGGCTGCAGCAGCTTTGCTGCGAGGACAGGTTGAGAGAGTTGGGGCTCTGCAGCCTGGAGAAGAGAAAGCTTCCAGGAGACCTTAGAGTAGCCTTCCAGGATGTGAAGGGGGCTCCAGGAAGGCTGGGGAGGGACTATTGACAAGGTCTTGTAATGCCAGGACAAGGGGCAATGGGTTTGAAGTGGCAGAGGGGAGATTGAAACTGGATGTTAGGAGAAAGGAGCACAGCCCTATGGAGAGAGGCTGAGGGAGCTGGGATTGGTTAGCCTGGAGAAGAGGAGGCTCAGGGGAGACCTTATTGCTGTCTCCAGCTACCTGAAGGGTGGTTGTAGCCAGGAGGAGGTTGCTTTCTTCTCTCAGGCAAGCAGCATCAGAACAAGAGGACACAGTCTGAAGCTGTACCAGGGGAAGTTTAGGCTGGAGGTGAGGAGAAAGTTCTTGCCTGAGAGAGTCATTGCCTGCTGGAATGGGCTGCCCAGGGAGGTGGTGGAGTCAGCGTCCCTGGAGGTGTTCAAGGCAGGTTGGGACTTGGCACTTGGTGCCATGGTCTGGTCTTGAGGGCTGTGGTAATGGGTTGGACTTGATGAGCTTTGAGGTCTCTTCCAACCTCGGTGATACTGTGATAGTGTAAAGTTGTTTGTAGTGAGGGTGGTGAGACACTGGCACAGGTTGCCCAGGGAGGTTGTGGAGCACAGAATCACCCAACGTGATCAAAGATCATGTTGGGTGATTCTGTGATCCACAACCTTCCCAAAGGTGTTCAAGGCCAGGTTTGATGAGGCCTTTGAGTTACAGAGGGTTGGAACTGGATGATCTTTGAGGTCCCTTCCAACCTTACCATTCTATGATTCTGTATTTCAAGATATCTTTATTACCAAGTCAGCCTGAGAAACAGCAGCAAGCAGATCAGCCTATATCTAAAATATCTGAGGAAATCCTTTGTTTCTGAATCAAGGAAAAGGAAAAAAAAATGAAAAAAAGAAAAAAGAAGTCTTTCTTTCTTTCAAAGGGAGAATCCCTCTGTTAAGTCTCTAAAGCTCAGAGAAAATCTAAATGAGTGGAGGTGACATGAATATGGATGGCTGGGTGCTGTGTTGCACTGATAAGAGCCTCTCCAGTTTTGCTGGCAGTACCATCAGGCTCCCTGCATCCCCCAGGCAGGGCCCAGCCACTGAGAGCTGCCAGTAGAGTGAGGAGGAGGAGGACTGTGAGAAGGAAGGAGCAGAGCCAGCAGCACCACCAGAGGGGATTCAGCTTTTGGAACTCCCCAGACACTGCTCTTGTAGCTGGATGCAAACTGGCAGCAGTGTTCACCCCTCTGTGGAGGATTTCCCCTCCCAGCCCCACAATTTGAAGAGAGGGGAGATACAGAGGGACCCTCAGAGCAAAACAGTGGTCTCAGTTGCAAATGCAGTAGGTCTCTACAGTCCCCAGAACAGCTCTGTCACCTGAGGATAGAATCACAGAACCATAGAATGGTAAGGTTGAAAGGGACCTCAAAGATCATCTAGTTCCAACCCCCCGACATTTCTGAAGGTTTCATTGGAATCTGAGGCAGAGTATTTTATGGTAAAGCCAGAGAGCTGCAAAAAAACATCAACCTTCAGCTGAAGTTTGTGGTACCAGTGGGACTGGGGTTTTCTTTACTTTTCTTTTCTTTTCTTTTGTTTTCTTTTTTCTTTTTCTTTTTTTTATTTTAAATTAATCTTTTCTAGAATCATAGAATGGTAAGGTTGGAAGGGACCTCAAAGATCATCTAGATCCAACCTCCCTGCCATAGGCAGGGACACCTACCACTGGTACAGGTCACTCAAGGCCTCCCCCAACCTGGCCTTGAACACCTCCAGGGAGGTTGTGGAGCACAGAATCACCCAACGTGATCAAAGATCACGTTGGGTGATTCTGTGCTCCACAACCTCCCTGGGCAACCTGTGCCAGTGTCTCACCACCCTCACTGCAAACAACTTCCTCCTGACATCCACTCTCAATCTCCCCTCTGCCACTTCAAACCCATTGCCCCTTGTCCTGTCATTGCAGGACCTTGTCAATAGTCCCTCCCCAGCCTTCCTGTAGCCCCCTTCAGATCCTGGAAGGCTACTCTAAGGTCTCCTGGAAGCCTTCTCTTCTCCAGGCTGCAGAGCCCCAACTCTCTCAGGCTGTCCTCACAGCAGAGCTGCTGCAGCCCTCTCAGCATCTTGGTGGCCTCCTCTGGACCCACTCCAACACTTCCATGTCCTTCCTGTGCTGAGGGCTCCAGAACTGTACACAGTAATTTGGATGGAGATGAGTGGACTTGAAGAGGCACTGGCTCTACCCCTCTAGCTGCAGCAGAAAGTTAATCAACCAAATATCGTTCTTTTGTACTCAATATACAACTGTTTCTTTTTGCCACCTAAATGTCCACACACAGCTCTCCCCCCTCCAGTGCCAGCAAACTGCCAGGGGCCTGCCTGATGGACACACAGCCCCATGGCCAGCACAGCCATCAGGTCGCAGCGCCACACAGAGGTGTGTTTGGTGAGGCAAGGCAAGGTGCTGTGCCGTGCTGTGCCATGCTGTGCCATGCTCTGCCACACTGCCTGTCACCACCTACACCACTGCTGAGGCATGAAGCTGTGCTCTGAGCCAAGCAGGTCCCATGGGCACTATGCAGCTTGTGGCTGGGGGCTGCTGGGTGAGATGCTCCCCTTGAGCACCACATAGAGCCTTGGTTTTGCATGGCTAAAGCAGTCAAGGTCTTACAGACCCTGCTCATGTCCCCCAGCAAGCTAACACTCCCACTCAGGACCTCAAACAAACTGAGATGAGGCTCCACCAATACCTGAGTAGATCTGTGTTAGCACTAGAAGCAACTCTCTGCTGCTACATCCTTGACTCTTCTTTCTGTGATCCATACTTGATATCTCTCAGTCTGTTAGCAATAGAGACATGGAGAGCAATAATTTCCAAATAATAAGCCCTTGACTTACAGCAGAAGTGCTTGTTAAGTGCATTACCTGGTGCTTTGGTTCTCCTAAATTACATCCCATATTTATTCCCCCACTGGACAGATATTTTCTGTGGTGAAAATGCCTCCAGCTTTCTTTCCTTGCTAAACTTCATTAGCAGACATTGTTTGCAAAGGCTGCTACTACATGAAACAGGCTCAAGCCTGCACTACTCTTTGAGGAAAATGCCTTTTACCATCTCTTTAGCCTGCTACTGTGCTAAAAAAGATGTTGATTTCTCATCTTTAGCCTGCTTTTTGAAACCACTGCCCAGTTCTCACATAAATCCTTTCTTAATTATCATACCAAATAATCTCCCCTGGGGACACCATCAGCAAGCAATTTGCAGATTCCCAAGCCTGTTAAACCTGCCACACTTTTCCTGGTTTACAAATCAGCTACTGTATTTTACTGATAGAGAAGACAACTTCTTCAGTACCTCTTTTTTGTCCTTCAGCACAACTCACTTTTGAGTATAGAATCCTAGAATGGTTTAGGTTGGAAGAGACCTCAAAGCTCATCCAGTTCCAAGCCCCCATCATAGGCAGGGACACCTCCCATTGGAACAGGACACTCATTGAAACTGGGCTTCAACACCTCCAGGGAGGTTGTGGAGCACAGAATCACAGAATGTGGTCTGTGCTCCACAACCTCCCTGGGCAACCTGTGCCAGTGTCTCACCACCCTCACTGCAAACACCTTCTTCCTAACATACAGTCTAAATCTCCCCTCTGACACTTCAAACCCATTGCCCCTTGTCCTGGTATTGCAAGACCTTGTCAGTAGTCCCTCCACAGCCTTCCTGGAGCCCCCTTCAGATCCTGGAAGGCTACTCCAAGGTCTCCTGGAAGCCTTCTCCAGGCTGCAGAGCCCCAACTCTCTCAGCCTGTCCTCACAGCAGAGCTGCTGCAGCCCTCTCAGCATCTTTGTGGCCTCCTCTGGACCCACTCCAACACTTCCATGTCCTTCCTGTGCTGGGGCCTCCAGAACTGCACACAGGACTCCAGGTGGGGTCTGGCAAGAGCAGAGCAAAGGGGCAGAATCCCCTCCCTTGCCCTGCTGCCCACACTGCTCTTGCTGCAGCCCAGGACACAGTTGCTGTCTGGGCTGCACTCACACTGCAGCCTCATCTTCAGCTTTTCATCACCCCAGACTCCAAGGTCCTTTACCTCAGGGCTGCTCTCAGCCATTCTCCATCCAGTCTGGAGTTGTGCTTGGGATTGCACTTTTTAGCTGCAATTAGCAGTGATGATGCAGAGCAGGAAAAAGCCTATGTTTAGTCCATGCCTAGCAAATTGTGGCCCCTTGGCCCAACTGTGTTGTTGCCACTTCGCCTAATTCCTCCCATGGGCTGGTAATGAGCTACAGGTCTCTGTGTTCATCACATGAAGATGGTTCTGATGTTATAAAAAGAGCTCTGTGTTTAAGCTCATAATCAGAGTTGATGCAATATAGCAGCACTCTTTTTCCTGCCAGCACACAGCATGTTTGCACAATCTAGGGGAGTTTCTTTACAGGCAGTGAAGTATGAAGATAGCGATGCTGGCCTGGGTGGGTGATGCGCTCTGGAAGGGATGCTGAGTGATGAGGAGAGGGTTTTGTCATGGTAGGCCTAAGCAGACCAGATTAGGTTTGTACATGCCCTGGTTTGCCCAGGTACGTTTTTCTGCTCTCCCTCCTTCTGTTTTGGGGAGAGTAACCATGGGAAAAAAGGACAAAGAAGCTGGAACCACTGAGTCTGGGGTGTGTGGCCTGCCCAGCAACTGCGGTAAACAAGGTGGGCAGGGTTGCCTTGTGCAAGGCTGTGTGCTGCCCAAAGAAGGCTAAAGCAAGCCTATGGCTTCACCCAGTATGGTCACATCTTGGCTAACTGCCATTGGATTGGCTATCCTGTGGCCAAAGGCCCATTAGTCTCAGGCTGTATGGATAAAAGGAGATGAGCAGGGAGCAGTGTGTGTGCTTTGCCATTCCAAGGTGTGGCTGCTATTGCATCCCTGCCTGCTGCCTCACTGCTCCTGAGCTGAGGCTCTGATCCCTGTCACGCGTTCGGCCTGCACAGCCGGCGTGACACCGTGCCCAGACTGCACACCGCAAGGCCTCTGCCTGCACCTGAGAGCCTTCTGCCCAGGGGGAAGCCCTGGAGGGAACACAAATCATCCAGAGAGCCAGGAACAGCTCAGAGATCGTCTGGCTCCTTTCTCCAGCGCCCAGCAGCCTGGGGAAACTCTAAAGCCTCTGACAG
The DNA here is from genome assembly GCA_013396675.1 of Eubucco bourcierii. NCBI lineage: Eukaryota > Metazoa > Chordata > Aves > Piciformes > Ramphastidae > Eubucco > Eubucco bourcierii. Next base: position 49,839 of record VWZE01023210.1, read on the forward strand.
CTACCGACAGCAACCCTGCCACGAGCTTTGGGTACTGTCAGATAATATTTTTGTGAGTAAATACCAAAAGCCTCTAATAATCATTAATTGCCTTCTGCCATAAGCAGAAAGTTGCTCCTTGCGTCCATCCAGTGAGCAAGCGGAGTGCTGACCGCAAGCGGTGCACTGACCACAAAGCTTTCTCTGCCAGTTTAGTCGAGTTCAATTAATGTACATATTTAACAGTTAGTGCTAGATCCTGTTATCACCTCTACATAGTTTCCATAATGCTGCAAGAACCTGTTACTATTATTATTTTGGTGATTGGGGTGCTGCCAGTTCTGAATAGTTAATATTAATAAATTCTATTAATATTTCTCAAATATCATCTCTCAGTAATTAATTACCCCTTCCACTACAGGTTTGAAGCCCCCACCCTTCAAAAGGCCACAAATCCTGCCCAGCATGGCAACTGCAACTGATGCAAAATCAGTGCCCCTCCCAAAGCCTACACACCCTACCCGTGCACAGACATTGGTCTGTTCATTTTTCCCTTCAAGTCCTCAGATGGTTGTTCTTTATTAACATATATACAACTTCCCTATGCTTGCCAGCCCAGCCCAGGAGACTCTAGACCAGAGCACTTGTAAAGAAACATTGGTTTTTTGTTGAGCATGTCTGAGCCTCAGACTTGGCCACCAGCTCAGAAGTACTGCCGAGTGCCCTTGTACCTGTTCTTCAACCTGTTTCTCTGCTTTGGCAGAAAACAAAGGATTGACAGAAGTCAAATTGCTTCTGAATTGATAAAATAACCCCCAAGCCTTCTGATACTTGCAAGCTGGTGCTGGTATAGCAGGAAAGCAGCCCAAGGGGAAGTCATCTCAAACTTCAGCTCAGGGTGAGGTAGCTGTGGCTCTGGTGGGAGTAAGAAGGGCAGAACTGAAACCCCATTCCCTGACTGTGTGGCTTTCTTGGGCTACCCATGTACAGCTGTACAAAGCCTGGGGTTGGATGCTCTCCTTCTCATCCACAGCTTTCTTTATGTTAGTTTTAGTGAGTATAAGGCCATCAAAGTTGATAGCTGCTGTCTCATGGCTCCACAGCTGTCTGATCCAGCAAGAAGGGAGCAGAGCACAACAATTGCTTTCAGCAGCAGCCCCTGGGCATATATTTACCAGCTATGATTTCTTTTACAATCTGCCCCTGACCACTGCCACTTTACTCTGCTCTCGTCAGACCCCACTTGGAGTACTGTGTGCAGATCTGGAACCCTCAGCACAGGAAGGACATGGAAGTGTTGGAGTGAGTCCAGAGGAGGGCCACAAAGATGATCAGAGGGCTGGAGCAGCTCTCCTATGAGGACAGGCTGAGAGAGTTGGGGATCTTCAGCCTGGAGAAGAGAAGGCTTCGAGGGGACCTGATAGTAGCCTTCCAGAATCTGAAGGGGGGCTACAGGAAGGCTGGGGAAGGGTTATTTACAAGGTCCTGCAATGACAGGACAAGGGGCAATGGGTTTAAACTGGCAGAGGGGAGATTTAGACTTGATGTTAGGAGGAAGTTCTTTACAGTGAGGGTGGTGAGACACTGGCACAGGTTGCCCAGGGAGGTTGTGGATGCTCCCTCCCTGGAGGTGTTCAAGGCCAGGTTGGAGGAGGCCTTGAGTGAGCTGTACTAGTGGGAGGTGTCCCTGCCTATGGCAGGGGGTTGGAACTGGATGATCCTTGAGGTCCCTTCCAACCTTGCCATTCTATGATTCTATGATTCTATGACCAGTTTTGCTGGGACAGAATGCTAGGCCAGCCAGGGGTTGCAGATCATGAGCAGTCTGCAGTCAGCCAGGGCAGCTGCTCCAAGATGTATCCCAGACCAGAAACGTTGTATAAAGGGGGACTTCCTGTGGGGAGGGGGGGTCCTGACCCTGCTCCTGAGGTCTGTCTTCTCATTTATCGTGGCCATTGTACCTTTGCCAGGCTCGATATACTTCTGTATGCTTTTGTAGCAGTTTGGGATTTTCCCACCCGCCCCCAACCAATCCACCAGACTAACTCAGGCAGCTGGAAGTTAAGGACTGAAGCCATATTTACAGCATGGCACAATTTACAAGCAGATGTGCACAATACATACAGATATTTACAGCTATATACAATAAAAGACAAGTTATTGTAATACAGAGATATAAAACTCCTCCCAAACAGCAGAACCACCCAGGAGGGTTCTCAATCAATCTCCTACCTTCTTTCCACCCCCTCTCTTATCTCAGAATCCCCCTTACATGCAGGGTGAGATGTGAAAGGTCAGCAAGAGGTCAGAAGGGAAAAGACTAGATCCAGGCAGAGAAGTTAATGCAACAACAGACAGAGACACACTGAACCCTGCCCCCTCCTCACCTTGCTTTTATATTTCTTGGTTTTACATCCCTCAGCAGAGCCAATATAGACATCATCATTATTTTCTTTTCATAGTCAATAACCTATTTTCTCTCATTAAAATATTCCATTTAGCCTCAAAGCAGCCCAGCTTTACATTTGCATTGGCATTATCTTAGCTGTTCTGTTTAAATCTGGGCCTGCTCTCCTTTCCCCTGTTCCACTGCTTTGCTGGATGGGGTTATTGGGTAATGCTGTAGTGAGGCCCAGGATATGGGCTAAATGTAGGCAGCCCCTCACCATGGACCCCATCTTAGCAGCTCCCCAAGAGGCTCTCTTCTATTTTTCCATATCCCATTTCAACAGGAGGACCACAGACTGGGAGCTTTACAATAGAGGCATTGAGGGGAGGGGGAAAAGAACTTCCCTTGATCTGCTGGCAAGGCTTTCATAGAAGCTTTTAGATACACTTTGCAAGTAAAGTTGGGAAAACAAATTCCCCTAGCATCTTTGGGGGTGTCAGCTCCGTGCATGTGCATTTGGCCTGTCTAAAAGAGCTGAATGCTCCATGGAAGTCCTTTCACCAGAAATAGTGTGGCCAGTGGGACTAAGGAGGTTATTGCTCCCCTGTACTTGCCAATGGTGAGGCCACACCTCAAATACGGTGTTCAGTTTGGGACCTGTCATCACACCAAGTGCTGGAGTGCATCCAGAGAAGGGCAATAAAGTTGGTGAAGGATCTAGAGCACAGCCATTAGGAAGAGTGAGCAAGGCAACTGGGTCTGCTTAGTCTGGAAAAAAGGAGGCTCAAGGGAGAACATCTGACTCTCTACGACTCCCTGAGCAAGGTAGGGGTCAGCCTCCCCTCTCAAGTATCAACCAATAGGACATGATAAAGTGGCCTCAGGTTGTGACAGGGAAGGTTTAAGTTGGGCATCAGGGAAAATTTCTTCATCAAAAGGGTTGTCAAGCCCTGGAACAGGCTTGGTACCCTTGGTACCCAGGCTCTGGAACGCTCTAATTGGTGGAGTCACTGTGCCTGGAGATACTTAAGGGATGTGCAGATGTGATGCTGAGGGACGTGTTTGATCGTGTTTGACCGTGTTAGCAGTTGGACTAGGTGATATCAAAAGTCTTTACCAACCTAAACGAATCTGATTCCATGATTTGTCGTCACCTGTGGGATTTGTGCTGCTTGGGCAGGGAGTTTATGTGCAGCCGTGAATTGGTGCGGGAGGCAGCCGAATTTATGTGCAGCCGTGAATTGGTGCGGGAGGCAGCCCAGCAAGCACAGTGAGGTTTGGGGGTGGCGGACAGAGTGCCAGGAGGGTGATGGGTGCCAGAGGGGAGGGCGGGGGAGCTGCGGTCCCTGCCCCGCAGCTGGCGGAATGTGGCCGCGGGGAGCGGCGCCGGCAACAGGAGACGTTCGGCGCCCTCAAGTGGCGGCTCCGCGAACTGCAGGGAAGCGCAGCTCCAGCAGCGCTGTTGCAGGCTCCGAGACTGACGTCTGTCCTGCTCCCGCTGCCCTGCCGCAGGCAGAGCACCCACCTTGTGCTCTTTGGCAGATAAACTAGGTGCTGGCCATTTTTGGCACCACCTATTTCAGTCGTAGAATGGTAGGGATTGGAAGGGACCCCCGGAGATCGTCTGGTCCAACCCCCCTGCTAAAGCAGGATCACTTAGATCGAGTTGCACAGGATGGTGTCCAGGTGGGTTCTGAAAGTCTCCAGAGGACACTCCCCAGCCTCTCTAAGCAGTCTATTCCTGAAGTAACAAAGTTTCTTCTTAAGTTCAAGTGAAACCTTTTGTGTTCTAGTTTGTACCTGTTGCCCCTTGCTGGGCATCGCTGGGAAGAGCCCAGCCTCATCCTCATGACCTCCATCCTTTAGATACTTATAGACATCGATCATATTCCCCTTCCCTTCTCTTTCCAAGGCTAAAGAGCTCCAGATCACTCATCCTTGCCTCCTAAGAGAGACGTTCCAGTCCTCTAATCACACTTGTGGCCCTTCACAACAACAGGCACCAGTACAGGTTGGGGCTGCCCTGCTGAAAGCACATCGGTGGAGAAAGACCTCAGAGTGCTGGTGGAGAGCAAGTTCTGCATGGGCCAGCAAAGTGCCCTTGTGGTCGAGAGAGCCAATGGCATCCTGGGCTGCATCAGGAAAAGTGTGGCCAGCAGGGCTAGGGAGGTTCTTCCCCTCCTCTCTAGTCTGCCCTACTGAGAACACACCTGGAATTCTGTGGCAAATTTTGGGCTCCCCAGTACAGGAGAGACTGGGACCTGCTGGAAAGGGTCCAGTGGAGAGCCACAAGGATGACTGGGAGACATGAGCATCTCCCTTACGAAGGGAGACTGAGAAACCTGGAGCTGTTTAGTCTGGACAATGGAAGGCTGAGAGGAGATCTCATTAACCTGCACAAATATCTGAGGGGTGGGTGTCAAGTGCCTGGGGCCAAGCTCTTTTTGGTGGTCCACAGCAATAAGCCAAGGAGCAACAGCTACAAACTGGAACACAGAAGGTTTCAGCTCAACATGAGGAGAAACTTCTTTACAGTGAGGGTGACAGAGCCCTGGAGCAGGTTGCCCAGAGAGGTTGTGGAGTTTCCCTCTGCAGACCTTCAAATCTCACCTGAATGTGTTCCTGTGTGAACTACCCTGGGCTATCCTGCCTTGGCAGGGGGGTTGGACTTGATGATCTCTGGAGGTCCCTTCCAAGCTCTAAAGTCCTGCGAATCACTGAACTCTCTCCACTAGCTCCCTGTCCTCAAACTGGGGAGCCCAGACTTGGACACAATGACTACACTTCATGAAGGGGAAGCTTAGAAATGGTCACTTTCCTTGCAAGAGGAGATTCAGTTAATTTAGCAAGTGTTAATCTGCTCTTTGATTGCTTCTGGGTAGCATTATTTATGATAGCTGCTCTCCCCTGAAAGTGTTGCCATGTTTGTGAGGCTCTGGTGTGATATAGATGCAGTTATGTTGTGCAATGCTTAGAAAGGTAGCTAAGGTTGAAGCATGTGTCTGTGCCTCACATGAGAGTGTACAACTACCCTGGGGGCTGTGTAAGTGGGTTACAAAGGATATGGTTTGGTGAAACACTATGAGGAGCAGCTGAGGGAGCTGGGGGTGTGCAGCCTGGGGAAGAGGAGGCTCAGGGCAGACCATATTGCTGTCTACAGCTACCTGAAAGGAGGTTGTAGCCAGGTGGGTTTGGTCTCTTCTGCCAGGCACCCAGGGACAGAACAAGAGAACACAACCTCAAGCAGTGCCAGGGCAGATTCAGGCTGGATGTTGGAAGAAGTTCTTCACAGCAAGAGAGAATGGCATTGGAATGGGCTGCACAGAGAGTTGCCCATCCCTGGAGGTGTTTAAAATGAGCTTGAAAGAGACACTTAGTGCCACGGTTTAGTTAACTAGAAGGTGTTAGGTGATAGGTTGGACTCAATGATCTCAAAGTTCTTTTCCAACCTACTTAACTCTGTGATTTTGTGAAATGCAGTGTGGTTGGTTTTGGCTCCAGCTGAGGCTGCAAATGAACCCATCCCCTGAGCCTGATCTTAGCACAGCCCAGGTGTCGTGGTAGGCCTAAGCAGACCAGATTAGGTTTGTACATGTCCTGGTTTGCCCAGGATGTTTTTCTGCTCTCCCTCATTCTGTTTTGGGGAGAGCAACCACGGGAAAAAAGGACAAAGAAGTAGGAACCACTGAGTCTGGGGTCTGTGGCCTGCCCAGCAACTGCAGTAAACAAGGTGCACAGGGTTGCCTTGTGCAAGGCTGTGTGCTGCCCAAAGAAGGCTAAAGCAAGCCTATGGCTTCACCCAATATGGTCACATCTTGGCTAACTGCCATTGGATTGGCTATCCTGTGGCCAAAGGCCCATTAGTCTCAGGCTGTATGGATAAAAGGAGATGAGCAGGGAGCAGTGTGTGTGCTTTGCCATTCCAAGGTGTGGCTGCTATTGCATCCCTGCCTGCTGCCTCACTGCTCCTGAGCTGAGGCTCTGATCCCTGTCACGCGTTCGGCCTGCACAGCCGGCGTGACACCGTGCCCAGACTGCACACCGCAAGGCCTCTGCCTGC